>JAQFZJ010000978.1:0-14119 GCA_034695645.1 Folsomia fimetaria
TTCATTAAATTATGACCAGTAGTTTTTGAAAAATTAATATTTAAAAAGGCGGACATATCTCAGACACACCCTGTATAAACAACTATTTGAACAAGATATGTTATTTTGCAGAAACGGCACACATCGGAACATTCATGCACAATTGGGAATCATTTTTGTTTAAAAAATTTAATGGCGATTATGCAACTGCGAGGGTAGAGTGGGCGAAGTCCTGGGGATATGATAAAGATGGCAAACCATGGAGTAATATTAAAAAGATGGCTAAGAACCTTATTCCATCGTATGGAAAGAATTGGAACTGGGCCATTCAGAAATTGGATGAATATGATCCTCATCGTATTTTTACTAATGAATTTCTCAACAGGCTGCTTAAATCTGTAGACTAAACATGGGAAATGTTAATAGACAATGTTCATCTGATTTCTCACCTCACGAGAATTATAAAAACATGTTATGGTGAATTTTATGGCAAATTATAAATCGTGACAAAATTTAAATGCAACTTTAGGAATTAAATATACATACAAACTTCAGTTATTTTGATTTTATTTGTTTCCTTGAATCATCACGGCACGTGTTTGGAATCATAATGACAGTAGTGCAAAATATTTTGTGCGAATCCAGCATTCTTATGTAAGAAATAGTGCAAAACAATGTTAATTACCTAACTTATAATTTAATAATTAATTAGGCGAAACGTTTTTCTCGTTGTATCGTCTTCAGGCAGTGAAGAAACCCATTTCTTGAAGACTGTGAATATCACTGCCATGGTAACAATTGCCGCACCCACTCCACTACGGACATTGATTACATGATTAGCGTTTGGAGCAGAAATTGTTTCATTTTCACATAAAGTTAAAAATATACCTGTATAAATCTGGAACTACACTCAGAATCAGAAACTGTAGCAGAAATGCAAACAAAGTATCTGAACTTGTCCTCACAACGGCAAATGGCCCAGCCTTCTCACACTTCAGGGCCCACGTGAGACTCATCTGTGAGCCAAAACTTAGTAGGCCCAACAAAGCCAGAAGACCTAAATCGCCTGCATTGGTTGGTATTTCAAACACCCCCAGCGCCAGAGCGAATACAAGGCACTGAAGAAATTGCAACAAACCTGTCGTCATTACAACCAAAGACGCATTAACGCCACGAAGGTAGCGAACAAATACTATTTTGAAACTGGTCAAAACCATCCGAAAGAGAGCAAACCCGGTTCCCACCTAAAGAAAGTGTTATATAAATATACAACGAATTCTGACGTATATCCCAAAATTGCTTTAATATTTCATACCATTGTGTTCCAATCATATTTATCAGCTCCTGTTATTATTGTTGGCCTGGCCATAATCCCAACCCCAACAACTGTTAACATCGCTGTCAAGAAGGCAAACACCCCGCACTTCTCTTTGAGAAAAATGTGTGCCACAAACCCAACAAATACAGAAGAACAGGAACTTATCACAATAGCGTCTGCCACAGGAATATGCTGAATTGCAATAAACTGAGAGATAATTGCTCCAAATCCGAAAAGTGACCGGCCCTAAAAAGTTTGACATTGACAATAATTTGAATTTCTTCATTCACCTAAAACATTATAACGTTCCACTTACGAATAGGACCAACATGGTTTTTAGTTTGTTGGGTTCTGTGAGGGGCCACAAAGGTTCAAAAATATTATTATCTTTTTTCTGATGTTTCCATATTTCTAACAAGGTGCAGGGAAATGCTGGCAAAAATACGCCAAAGAATCGAAATAGACCCAAGTTAAGGGCATGGAACCCTTTCATATGCTTCACTAAAATACCAACACTAGCAAATAAAAATCCAGATAGAAATGTGAGAAATAGTCCAATCCATTTATGTCCTACTTTACTTTCACTTATGGTAATTATTTCAGGCTCTGTTTCAGCTTTCTCTATTTCCGGGCTGGATACTATGATGTCTGGAATTTTAGTGGGGGGCACACTTTGCGATGAGTACATTTTTTGTCAAACAAACAATTTTCTTAGTGCATATGTAGATAAATATTTTTAATTGAACACAAGTGGAAATATGTATGCAAATAGAATTAAACGTGATTTGTTCAGTAATTTTGTGTACAATTTGTTTAATACCTACCGAAGTATGACCTTATATATACCAACACAATTGTGAAAATTTATCGTGATCAGGAAAATCTGATCAAAATTCTGCTGCACAAAAAAAGTCATTCAGATGTTCAAGATTTGATTTGTTTTGTCATATGAAATTATAAGAATGAACAAAACACGCACTTCATTCAGGAGATTTGGAACAATGGAGAATTTGTGAGGTGAGTATCATCTCATGATCGCAGGTTCTTATGTTTCGCGATTAAATACGAGTAAATCCAATTGGTTGTTTAATAAATGGAAAATTCCAGTATATTTGCGGGTTAAAACTTTCCGGTGAATTATATATGCGAACGTGCATATACTTAACACCTCAAGATGAATTATGCATTTATTAGCAATTATAAATATCTGTGTAAACCCGAAGGAGCAAAAGTCAATATTCATCCCAATAATAAATAGATTTGTAACAAAGTAATATAATTAAAATATTATTTGGAAAACGCACATATCGTCTCGCATTGTTTACCATTATATTAACTTAAGCAATAACTCCTTAATTCCTTACCCCATGTCATTTATTCATGTGACTCTTTCATTAAATTATATAATATGATAATATAATACAAATAAGACTTTTACCGTGTTGTCTAGTCTGTCCCTTAATATTATGATTAGCATTGTATTGTCATGTCACAATTATTTAATTAAAAAACACTGTTCAACTACTTTGATTCCAATATATCCTGTATATAATTAATAATTACAATTGATTATGGTCTTTGTCTTATACTTATTGTTAGTTATAATTCTAAACATACTATGAGAATTATTAAATGTCTTTTTACACCTCATTCACGTTAATTTTGTGATCTAAGGTATTATGAAGTTATAAGATATTAAAAATCATGGAATCGGAGCCATTCACTATTATATTAATATTATCGTCAATCTTATTTTTACACCATTCCATTAAGTGGCTTTTTTGTGTCTTTTTTGTCTACTTTGTGAATTTGTGTGCTACGCTTGAGACATTTTGCGTTTCTGTAATTTATTGTTTGATTTGAAAAACATGCTTTAGTTTTGGTATTATAACCTGCAAGCATATCTTAATTAGTGATGGCTACATTCATACGGGCCTATCATGTGGAGTGAAAGTGTGAAATTGAAGAGAACGACAGATTTACTGGTCTGGCACCAATAAGCCAACAAAAAACTTACACAGACACCTTTAAATCCGGCGAAGAAGACAAATAGATAGTTTTCATGAACATTATATTATCAAATTCATGAGAATAATTGCGTCATATTATACCGTACGCTGGCGTCGTATTGCCCACGTTTATGTGGCATAGTTCTCCACTCCAACTTCCGTACGATACTTGCACATTGTTCTAAACCAGCAGCATAAAAGCTATATCCTTGTATCGTTTGGCTGGTGCTCCTATTATTTGATGGAATTTGCTCATCCATCCCATTATATTCATTTCATATGCATATGATGAGCACATACATTTCATTAATGCAATGTTATGATAAGACTCACCTTAGCTAGTCGCAGTTTAAAGGCTGACTCATGCGTACGTATGTATGTACAATGCAAACAGTTATCGCGAATGTTGAAAACGTTTTATGATCTAAAAGGACGTACTTAGAGGCTGACGATATCTGTACTTTATCATTTCATTTTTAAGTTCCATTCCGTTATAAAGCTACCTATACAAAGCGAGATAAGCATCAGAAATTGATCTGCCTAAGTAAAATAATAAGAATAATTCGTATTTAATTCCAAATCACTAAAAAAGTGTACACTAATAAGAAAGGATGGAGAAAGTTAGAAAGGAAACTGAGACGTCGTGGAAGGAAACCTTGTCCCAGAAGAGTTACAAAGTCTTATTATTCCTCAAACTAACCACAATCTCGACATCATCGCCACGAGCGTACCGAAGTGATAGAATATATCTTATTGATGACAATGACACCACTACCATCCAAGTGTGTGTGAATAATCCAGGTATTACGTCGGGACGTGAAAAATTCTACACTTTCACTCGTGGACTGGTTGGAGTACTTTTAATGTTTGTGGGACTGTTGCTTCTCTTCTTATCATTTCGTGGAAGTTCTGATGGTCTCAATTTTACATTGAAAGAAGATGGACGAGAAATGGAACTAATAGAAAAGAAATGTGATACACCGATATGCCAAAAAGTGGGGAAAGAGGTGGCATCATTCATGGATCAAAGTTCAGCTCCATGCCAAGACTTTGATCGGGTAAATTCTTCTTACATATCTACATTAATATTTCCTTATTAAGTTGGATATTAGGCGGATGTGACGTATTTTGGAGTCAGTTATGACGTATTCTGTCCCATCTATATGATAAATGCATTAAACAGGGTGGAACAGGTTCGATTTGAAGTACAAGTCCATCCTGCATGGTTATCTATATGTAATTTTGAATGACGATGATAAGATACGTCGCGTCATATTTATTTTAAGGCGTTGTTTGTGTCAATAACACAACATACAAACAAGAACACAAAACAATGAAGTAATTAATAATAACTCACGAGACAGATAATATGGGTGTTCATTATTATTTAAGATCAATCAATTACATTATCCGATTAGATTAGAAACGGTAGAGTAATGAACTTTACTCTTGTTGCTTGTAATGGAAGTATGTGAGGATAAAGTATGTATGATGCCATCTTATTTTTACGCACACAAATGAGTTTAGACGAATAGACATTAAATGAAAATGAAATATTGACAAATTATGGAATTTAAATTAAAATTGACAAATTGTACAGATTTTCAATTATTACTTTAATATGACTTATAGTACGCATGTGGTGAGTGGGCGAAACTCCATCCAGTACAACCAGAGGATCCTGATAATACGATATCTGTATTGTCAGAAATGACAAAACAGAATACAAAAGTGATTCGAGATATTTTGGGTAATTAAGCTGTGAAAGACAGCACCTCTGGATTTCATGTGAAATACATGTGAAATTTACATACTTATTTTGCAATCCCAGAATCGCCCCAAAGGTTGGATGGAGCAGGAGAGAAAGCCAGAGACTTTTACGTGTCATGTATTAATAAGAAGAAGTTGGACAGCAAGACGACAATACGACATTGGATTTCTGAGCCTGATGACGTAACAAAAAGTAACGATGAGGAGTATGATGATGACAATTCTTGGTTGGATTTGTCTCGTCTTGAGAAAACTTTCCCCAATATTCGAACCCGAGTCAAACCGTTTCTTGAGATAGAAGGTAACAACAAACTATTAAAAGTAATTGCTTGCATGGAATACCAATTAGACATGTAATTTTGTAGATAAGAGTGATTCCGTCTCCTTCGCTTGTGTCACACTCACACAAACATCGTTTCCGGATGTAACAGGGAGACTTTTCGTTCAAAAAACGTACACAACCGAGAAAATGGAGAGAGTAAAGTATATGTTGGACGAGATCAAGGAAATGTTTAGAAAAAAGGTGGACAAATTGAGCTGGATGGATGAACTCACAAAGAAGCACGTCATAAGCAAGTTAGGTGATACCGTATACCAACTTGGTTATCCAGCCAGCATTCTGAACATTACCAAAGAGATTGAAAACTATGAAGGCGTCAGTATATCTCGAGCAGCAACGTCATACTCGGATAATATTGATGCCCTGGAAGTTAATAATGTACTCAACTACTTTGATTTGTCTGATACGAATGAGATAATGTTTGCGACAGAAGGCAATGCAGTGTACCAGTATTGGAAGGACACGCTCTATATTCCAGCAGGAATTACAATGGAACCTTTCTTTTCCATTGAATATCCGGATATTATCAACTATGCAAAATTTGCATTAACTTTGGGACATGAGTATTCGCATGCCTTTGAGGAATACGTGAGAGGTAATGGTAAGACAACATAATTTAGAATGTATCAAAAAATTAAGAAATTATTTGCACAAAAATAGTTTAATATAAAGCCCATTTTTCTATTTTCAGGCACGTGGGGTGATCACGGTAGGAAGCCTTACGGAATCTCCACCTCTTCCTATCTCAACTTTGATAAAGTGAGAAAATGTTTGCAAAACCAGTACAATCACTTTTCCATAACCAACAGCACCATCCGTCCAAATGGGACGATCACTTGGGACGAGAATTTTGCGGACGTGTCAGGACTACAGCTTGCGTTTGATATATTTCAAGAAAAGTATAGAGAAAGTTATCTTCCTCTTCCGCATTTGGAGAACATGAGCCCGGAACAAGTCTTCTTTATTGCTGCTGCTCAAGAGGAATGTCGTTCTTTTACAGGGGAAGCAGCGAGACAACGCGTACTTCAGAAATATGTGGATTTGGAAACACACAGTCCAAATTCAGTTCGGGTTTTGGGAGAAATGGCAAATAATGAAGAGTTTGCAAAAGCATTTCAATGTCCAATGGGAGCACAATATAATCCAGAGAAGAAATGCAAGATATTTTATTGATTGGCTTTTGAATGACTTTTTGACTGATGAAGAGAATCTTATACAGTATCAGGTGGTTTTGTACGTTCCTAACTTTAAAACTCAATACAAAAGTCTGACGCATTTAGTTTTAAATATAATCGTTTGTTAATCTTTTAGTACTTTAAGAGTCCACAGAGAGTTTTTTGTATATTAATTGTATTCAATCTTATTTATTACCACATGAATTTGACTAGTTTATAATGAAATAAAGTGAAATAATCCATCTGAAATTACCCCAGCAGTCTTGATAATTAATTTTAGTTTTGAAATCGTATATGTTACTACTGATAAGAAAATTGAATTTAATAGTTTATTTTTATGTACACATGTACAACAGATTCGCACAAAAACAACTCATGGAGGAAAATCAAATGCGCTATGTATAACGTAAAATAAACGCCCCTGGTCTATTACTGTGCCGAGCTGCATACGTGCAGTGCATTGTAATGTAACTTTAAGAAATTTTTGAAACACGTAATAGAATTTAAAGGTCATCATCTGAACTCACATTTCGAATGCTGGTTAAGTTTGAATGCCTATGTGTGTAAGATATACATAAATCAGATATTGTACACAATAACTAGTATAATTTTTTACAGCCTTTCTAGGTATATCGTGACAACTTTACAATAGCTCAATTATTCAGTGTCTTCTCCAATTCCAAATGTGCATAGTTTCATGAATGCCACTGACATAAGTAAATAAATGGCATAAATTCATAAATAACATTTCATGTAAATCACCTTTCGCTTTACTTAGATCGCCGAAATTGATCGATAGTTATGAAAGTCTATAATTATAATTATAGCACGTTTTACAGAATTTCTAAACCATTTTTGTGGTATATTGTTCTTGGGGCAAAATATTTAATTATATAATGACCAAGTGTCATATATGTCATGATGTCAAAGAGATTGACAATATAAGCATTGTTTTAGAAAATGTATATGTCTTTGATCTGTGATGGGCGACATGAAAAGCATTTAAATTATCATTGCCACATCATATGCCATCCGAAACTCTGGAATGCTGGAATAATTTATTCATTATCTTTGAGGTACACTCATATATGGTTCGAGACTTCAAGGGAATATGAATTAACAACTGATTCTATTTAAAGCATGAATCTGCATGCTTAGTACCACAATCACATTGTCCCATAAAATATACTGCAGCTTGACTTAACATTCGTCCGTCAGAACTAAAAGCGAAACTAAGGTAAATCGAACGTCTTCATATAAATATTGAAATTTAACCAACATCTAGTCTTATTGTTAATCAAGCTTCTGATTGAGCTCTGTCCTACTACTAAATTTAGTCATTCTGTTCTGTTTAAGAAATTATTCAAGTTCTCAGATAAAGGACTGCAAGAAGCTTATTTTGACAAATCATGCAGGTAGTACTTAAAATACAACTATTAAAGTTTATTGTTATTGCATATAGCAATTTTTTGCTTTTTTACTTTTCAGGTTTGCAACTACAAGTCTGTGGTTATCATCTTAACCTGGGCTGCCTTTTCCAATGGCGTACAATGGCAAGAAGATGCATTGAAAAACGAGGGAGTCATTCCTGAAATCATTGGTATTAATTTTATAGTTATATTTCATTAAAAGTTTTACATTCAAACTGATCTAGAAAAATTGTCACATACTTATAAACATACATAATATATCTCAATAGACTCGGTAAGGACATATCCATTAGAAGTATCTTACGGGGATTTGGAGGTCACGTATGGTAATTTAATCAAACCAGCTTTTGCCACACCCGCTCCAACAAACCTCAGATGGGATTTTGATCCCACAAAGCTGTACTTCTTGGTCATGATTGGTACAAACCTTGTATTATTATAATTTATCACGCTGAATAACTGAATATAGTAAGCATTGATAATTAGACCCCGATGTTATATCGCGTGCAACTCCTCTTCTTGGAGAAATTAACCATTGGATGATAGCAAATATTCCTGGAAATGACCTTACAAAAGGGGACATTCTAGCGGAATATATAACACCACAACCTGGAGCTGGTTAGTAAATGGTCAAATAAACAAGTAAATCATAATTTAGTTGTATCTGTTTGTAATGCAAATTCTTTTTCATAAAAAAGGAACGGGACCGCATCGGTACATATTTGTTGTATATGAGCAACCTGGCAGTAACACGGACAAACTGGCATTGTCTCCAAAATATTCCGAGACTATACCTACTACAAATTTTGAAAAAAGAATAAACTTCTCGATTAAAAAGTTTGCCAAAGAGTTTAATTTGGGTGAACCTGTTGCAGCAAACTTTTTTCTATCTGAATACACTCCCCCAAGATGCGAATTGGTTTACTGAATAGCAAAATTTACTTGGAAGTTGTAAATAAAGAAATTATGTAGTATCAATTTCCCAACTTGTTCTATTAAATCCGAGGATTATTTTATTCTGTTGATATTGGAAATTTAAATAAATAGTAACACCTATGTACATTATACGTGTAATAAAGTAATAAAAAACTTTACTTGTTGACAACTTTGCAATGCAGATAGATTAATGTTATTAATTTAATAAATGGACTATTAAAATGAAATAAGACATTCCAAACAATCGTGCAAGATTTATCCCATGCCCCATATGCACCTTTAAATGTTCGAGAAACTTAATAGGAAATAAATCTCTCCTGGCGTTTATAAATGCAAGATGTTCTAGCAAAATCACAATAATATTAAACGTTTACACTGACACAACTCAATTAGGACGGATATAACTAATCATCACCTCATTCATACATACTATATATCGCATAGTGTGACTTGAAAACTTGATAATTGTTTGAGTTTGCATAATGCATACTCTGTTAATTATAGCATTTATTATGCCCGTGGTTTCGTTGTCCAAGGATTGGATTAGCTGTCCCTGCCCACTTTTCATAGTGTGAACCAAAGTTGCTTGGTCAGTTCTATTGTAAGTTGTACAAATTGTGGTAAGCTGCAGGCAAAATGTTCTCGAACTGTCGTCCAATTTTTTTGAGAAATGGGTACGCTATCGTTTACACCAGAAATTTTGGTTCCGGGGCAAAAGTAAGTATGAAGATGCGCACAGCTTTTGTTAAATTAATAATAGAAAACTGCATATATGAAAATATTTTACATCTATTTTAGCCCAAGTCGTTCTCCACTTCAACGGTTGTAAGTGAACATATATTAATTCGTGAAAATCTTAAATGATAACAGGTATATATATTCATTTTTAGAACAATACAAAAGTGACAGGTAATAAAACGCTAAGAATTTTAAGGGGATTTTATATATAAATGCTGTCTGTAAAATATGATCTGTAAATTATGATCCATAAAGTACTTCTATTAATTAGTTTCATATATTTCCATTTATATTTCTCTTTTAGTGCTCGGGGCTTGTGGGGGCATAGGACAGCCCTTGTCACTTTTGCTTAAAATGAACCCACGTGTTCAAGAGTTGGCTATGTACGACATCCAATGTAATAGTATTTTTCATACTACACCTTATATTCCAATTTTTCGTAACACCTTTATCAGTAAAAAGAGTTCTATAATTTATTACTTTATTTTAAAGATCCACAGGGTGTTGCCTCTGACTTGTCCCACGTCCCAACACCCTGCACTGTACAAGGCTATGGGTCAGGACAAATTATGGAAGCATTAAAGGATGCGAACATTGTTATTTGTGCAGCAGGCTCTCCAAGAAAAGCTGGTGTCACACGAGAAGAACAATTTCGCATCAATTCCAAAGTAGTTAAGGAATTGGCAAAATCTTGCTCAATGATGAACCCACACGCAATTTACTGCATCGTGACAAACCCTGTATGCTATTTGTATAAAATTGTGAATGCATGCATCATATAAAATGGCATGAGTTGATGAGTTTCTTTTCAGATCAATAGCACGGTTCCCTTATTTTGCGAAATATTTAAGAACGCTGGTGTTTTAAACGAGGCGAAGATTCTCGGAATAAGCAATTTAGGAATGATGAGGGCCAGCGCTTATATCGCGAAAGAGAAAGTACCTAAAATCCAAAAATTAGTTATTAAGTGTGTTAAATCGATAAATGGCAAATAATAATTGGGAAATATTTTAGAGCTGGAAGCCTTCTGAAGTGTCATGTCCTGTAATTGGGGGACATTCAGGAAATACTATCATTCCAATCATTTCCAAATGCAAACCTGATCCGCAGCTTAACCCTGAGCAAGTAAAACTTATAACGCATGAAGTCAGGGTATGTTCTTAATAATACATTGTCTGACGAATAATTGAATACTATTTGTTACATGCTCGCCTCTGCTAATTTTTTGGCATACCTATAGGAAGCTGGTGCTGAAATCGTGGCAGCCAAAAAGGGTTCTGGCACCGTGGCTTTGTCAATAGCTTGGTCTGCTCACAAGTTTGTCGACTCTTTGCTCCGAGCAGTGGCTGGAGAAAAGGGACTTGTGGAGACGGCCTATGTCAAAAGCTCTGCGTCTGCGGAAGTGAATTATTTCAGCAACTCAGTTGAACTTGGTGTAAGCATTGGACATTATTGCCTACAATATCCATTCCATTAATTTCTATTTGATTATGTTAGCCGGATGGAGTCATAAAAAATCTGGGTCTTCCGCAACTTAATGACTACGAGAAGTCACTTTTAGCTGATTGCATACCTGCGCTTACCCAACATATTCGAGCTGGTGAGGGCGCAGCGGCCGACTCGAGGCCAAATCTTGTACCGAATGCAATGGTGCTTTAAATGAGGCCAAATATCGAGTTTACTAGAATACGATTGTCCGAATGTGATTGAATTGGTATAGTTCACATATTAGATGTATTACATATGATAAATAAAAAATCGCAAAATGATTTGGTCTGTAAATAAGTATGATCCGAGTGCATGGATGTTGCATATGTAATACAACTTGTATTACTGGACCGTTATCTGAATCAGAGCCAGATAGAAACAACAAACAAACTTTTTAGTAATTTAAAAAAATACTTTCATTCAATAATTTAAGAATTGCAGACTTTCACCAAATCCATAGGTTAAGTCATGATAATTGGAATATTATATTATATGATACAATGCAATTAACAACTATTTTAGCTATATGATTATAGACCTAATTCAATTCCCCTTTTCATGTCGCTTTAAATGAAGTCTAAAATCCTTCTTGCCAAAGAAGCCTTTTTGACAGTGAGGACAAGTAAAATTGATAACATTTAAATGAATTCGTTTTGTATGTTCCAACAGAGCCCCTTTCCTCTTGCACAACTTTCCACACCGATCACATACAAATGGTTTCTCATTTTCATGTTGCACTTGATGTTTCTCTAATAAATGTTTGTAAGCAAACGCAGCCCCACACTCGGAACAAGCGTATGGAGTAATACCTGAAATATGAGAATATATAAATATACAATACCAGTCGCTCAATGAATCCCTTATAATACGTTATTAATTCTTACGAGGATGGTGTATTTTAATATGGGCCATAACATTTCCTTTTGTTTTCCAAGTTCTATTACAACTCCCACATTGAAACCGTTGATTATCTTCACTTCCACATTTTCGAATTTCCACACCAGAAAACATTTGACGACCGTCCTCCAGAATTTCGCTTTTTGTTCTATATGTCAGCGTCTCTGTTTGAGGTCCGTATTTTTTCTTGGGAGGTGGTTTTGGGATTTTGGCATGGACGTGGCGAATGTGAGTAAATAGTTCAAATCTTGTTTTGTAACTGACAGAACATGATCCACAACTGTATTTTTTTTCATCTGACGTCATCACGACTTCCACCCCATGCAAAACCATATTTCCTTCCTGATTTCGAATAGAGTCCAGTTTGATCTGGAAGTAATGATTAATAATTACAACTTGTAAATTATATATATGCTTATATGTATGTATAGGAATACTTAATAACAATTTTGTACCCGTTTTCCTTGTACTTTGACAGTTTTACACCCATATCTTTCCATGCCTAAATGCACCTCCTTCACATGGCATTTTAAGTTATATAGTCCTCGAACAATTCGACTGCATTTTCCACACTTGAACTTCCCGTATCTATTTCGTTGCCATTTATTCGTATAATGTTTAGTTTGTTCTGGATTGACAGGAGTTAGCGTAAACCCCATGAAATTATACTCCCCATTGATGCATGGAATAAGTCTCAAGTCTTTGTCCTCGTCCGCCTCATCGTTAGGAGTTTCAACACGTTTTTTCTGTTTAGTGGATTTTCTCCCCTTTCTTCGTTTGGGTCGGGGTCGACAAGAGGATGGCGATGTTGGACTTGAAAGTGGCAAGTATTTCGTTTCGTCGGACGGAAACTGTGTCGATGAGTTGCTACCCTCATTATGGAAACTTTGTCCTTCCACTACAACTAAAGCTACGCCGGTTTCTGGTGTTATAATTTCTTCGAAATAACCTTCCCCGCAATCGGTCCAATCATCATTAAATTCTTCTTTTTTGATTTTGACAGTTACGCACTCGCTCGCTACTCTGTCGAGTCGAACTGAGGGATTAAAATCTGTATATTAACGAATAAATGTATATCATAACCTGAAATTTCATTATATATGTAGATGGTCATCATATCATACAATTAAAATTTTTATTATATACCCTGTATAAGTGCATTTGTTAGCTTGTAATGACCGTCCTGGTTATACTTGGAAGAATCAGCAATAACATTTCTATTTCTGTTATAACAATTCCTATTAAGAATAATGGATTTAATTTTTAGCAGTTCCTGTTGTAGTTGACCATAACAGATGGATATTCTTGTTAGAATTTCAGTACATCTCTGACATGGACAAATTATGTTCTCGTTATCAGAATTGCTATTAAAGTCAATGTTTGCAGCTTGATATAAAGTTTTGACTAACTGGCAAGAACTTTTTTCTTGATCAGTTTGAATTGAATTTATTTCAGTCTCAATAACTGATTGACAAAAAGAGCAAATAGTAGACATAATTACTTATTTTTACATTTAAACTACAATTACAAAAGCAAGTGGAAAACAAATGTTTTTAAAAGAATATTTCCACAATGATGAGACTGAACAAATTCAAAATTCAGTAAGCAAAATCGAGTTTTGCCTCGGACCAATCCCGTTAGTTCATCCTTTGTTACGACATATTCTAATCTACATTTTACATACAGCATTTTCTAGTTGTATTCAAACCCTTTCTTTATTTTGATGCAAAAGTAAAAGTTTCCAATGCAGAATTAAAGGTTTTATATCATTTTTATATAGATCTGTAATACACATGCTTTTTGTCAGATATGTACAATGAAACTTATTAAATGCATCAGTGTGTATTCAATAAGCAGCGTCCCCCGTTATTAAGGGGTGAAACCCCTTTATAAGATCGATATGTCCGTCCGTCTGTCTGTCTGTCCGTCTGTCTGTCCGTCTGTCTGTCCGTCTGTCACATTGATAACTCAAGAACGCATGGACCGATCGACTTGAAATTTTTACCATAAGTATATGGGACAAAGTTGGGAAGGGAGTT
>JAQFZJ010000979.1:0-14117 GCA_034695645.1 Folsomia fimetaria
TGTCGGCAATATTTCGTGGACCGATGTCGAAGGGTATTTCATTCTATATGGTATTGCATATGTTTCAAATTCCGAGTTGTGAGGAACCTACTCTGTATTATTCACCTTCTATAAAAATAAAATATGTGTATGTTACTTAGATACTAATTAAAACGTTTTCTGAACGTGCAAATTCATTGTAGTTCACGGTGATTACCAAGATATTACATTGTTATATTATTTTAGTAAAATATAAAATCCGCTTCACGCCATGAGCACTTTTGACATTATATAAACATAAACATGTAAATATGCTGTAAATAAAACATAACCAATAGCACACCAAAGTGCAAGCTATTTTTAAGTATTCTGATAACATCGTTTGATCCCGAGATTAAATTGAAATTTTATGTAGTGCTACTACCAAGCCAATATATATTTTCTAGAAACGACCAAATCCATAGTTGCAGCTCTTTTGGTTACAATATAAATTGCAGTAAGAGCTTCTAAAATAAAAAATTGAAGAAAATGTTTATTTGTGGGTGTGGTCATTACGAGTTGACGATTTTTGTGATTGTTATGGTATAAAATAAAGTGGGGAAAGTTACACCGATGGTTTAGCTTTTCATTTTAATTTAGTCAATGATTTATTTATATTGCATTACACCAGTAAATCAACTTAACCATTCAACTCTCCCCTAGCCATCTTAACCACCCCATGTGAATTTGCACCACAATGAAATCACCCGACTTTCCCTCCTTTGTCTGGACGATGCTGGAGACATTCTTGTTAATGGCATCATTGGACGCCAACATTCTAACCCCCGAAAAATTATACACATTCCCTAGCGCCTCATCTTGCGGAATTCCAAACAACTTCTGGGTTGGACGATCGCACAAAAAGTTTGCCGCTTAGGAAAAAATAATTCAAGTGGATTACCCATTAAGCAGATCGGATAATTAGATATGTTGTAACTTATGTACAACTTTTGAAAGCCTTGATTCCGGGTAAGCTCAGACCGTCTAGGTTCATATATTTATGTCCGTCCAACTAAAAAAACTCCTGTTCTTTTTATTTTCCTGTCTACTTCGGGCCAATTTTGCTGCTCAGTCCATTTTTACTCAAGCTTTACCTTTTGAAAAGTTCTCCTAATCAACAAAATATCAAACTTCACAAAATTGAGATTATTTTAATAGCGCCGAATGAATTACTCGGGTCATCCTTCAAAATTTGAAACTTATAACCTTTCCTTTGCCAATATTATGCAATCCCATAATGACTTCGTTTCAAAAATTTCTCGGATTTGTGACAAACAATTATTGCATATTTGTAATTGGAGTGTAATTAATATTATTAATTACGTGCTGGGTCGTCAGTCAGTCACCATGTTCACGTCTTACACAAAAGAAACGGGAGAATGAAAATAACCTGGCTCAATTGATTTTATAAAATCAATTTTTGAAACAACGGCAACGGCAACGGCTAAAATCCGGGGTGGAAAGCCGTTGATTCGGCTGATAGCGAAAACGTCCAGGGAACATGATGGCCAAATATTTCCGCAATAACGAATACAATGTTAGGCCATTTTAATTGTAGGAATTCAATTACTTTGAAAAGGATTGTCATACGCTGCAGAGAGAGTGGACACAATGCCTTGATATTTTAAGACTATACCTCATTCTCAGTTAATTTAGAGAGCGCCCAATCTGTGCTATAGAACCAAAGTGGACGAGGCGGCTCTGCGTTGTTAAAAAATTACAATGTCCACATTTTCTGTTGAATAGATTCTGCAAATCATTTCTGAGAACTGTACTTTTGTCCCAATTTGTGGCACGTGACACGCAAAAATCCATCAGCTTATTGCAAAGAAAATATGTGATTGCAAAATTACCCATGTAGGAAATGCAAGGTCCATGTAAGAATGTGTTGTGAGAAAATCAATAGGGCCAGGTTATTTTCATTCTCCCGTTTCTTTTGTGTAAGACGTGAACATGGTGACTGATGACCGAGCTCGTAATTAATAATATTAATTACACTCCAATTACAATTATGCAATATTTGTTTGTCACAAATCCGACAAATTTTTGAAACAAAGGCCTTACCGGATTGCATAATATTGGCAAAGGAAAGGTTGTAAGTTTAAAATTGGGAAGGGTGACCGAGTAATTAATTCGGCGCTATTAAAATAATCTCAATTTTGTGATATTTTGTTGATTAGGAGAACTTTTCAAAAGGTAAAACGTAAAACTTGAGTAAAAATGGACTGAGGGGCAAAATTGGCCCGAAGTAGACCGGAGAATAAAAAGAACCGGAGTTTGTTTTAGTTGGACGGACATAAATATATGAACCTAGACGGTCTGACCTTAGCCGGAATCAAGGCTTTCAAGTTGTTCCATAAGTTACAACTTATCTAATTTTCCGATCCCCTTAATGGTAATCCACTTGGGCCCTTAAAATAAGGCCAAGTCTGTGAAAGACGAGTATTAAGTGACAAACTCTGACTACAACCATTCTTAATATCCATTCCCACACGAACTGTCACCATCCCATTACAATCTGCGTTTAGAAAATAACTGATGAGTCGTTGTCCCTCCCACATACAAATATCTTCCCAGCTTTCATCTTGAGAAGATATGTGAAGATGACGAACTGACGAGAACTTAAAATCCGGGGTGGAAAGCCGTTGATTCGGCTGATAGCGAAAACGTCCAGGGAACATGATGGCCAAATATTTTCGCAAAATATCACCCTAACTATGGCAAAACATTACGACCTTTCTAAACAACGTGGAAATTGGAGGAGAGGATATACCTATAGTCTCGCCAATTGGGTAGTACCACTGCTGCTATTTAGTAATCTGACACCTGGAATTTGCAAAACACACATATTAAAATTTGCTACACGGTATTACATTGGTTCCCAAACTTACCCAATTTCTTCAACTTTACCATAGATTGTGGAAACATTACAGTTCCAATCTGCTTGTAATGTATGTCAAATTCATAATCTCCAAAGCATCCTTGACCTTATTCAAGGTCTTCCGACGCAATTATGCATCAGGACGACAACCCTTAGAGCTTTCAGGTTGATGAATTCCCTCTCAAGAAGAAAAATTATCGTCCGCTGATTTATTTCGGCAGTGTCAATCATCCGTTTTTCTCTAATCGTCCCGTAGTTGCCTCTATTTCTTCACGCATTGGTCCCAAGACTTCTTCACTTCCTTAGATTTCCAATATGTTGGGAACGGCGGCGATGAAATTTCTAACATTGCTTTTCATCCTTTCATCCGTCCATTCTAAACCAAGCAAAGGTTGTTCGCGATCCGTGAAGAAGTATAGCTTCTTGAGCGAATTGAATGCAATCTGTAGTTTCTCCGGCGTATTGTACGACATGAGAAGTGACTCCAGATTTTGGGTTGCTGGTCTAAATAATTAATTAGAAGACAATTAATTAAAACAACAACCTTGTATTAAATATACTATAAATATACTCAACAAACCCTTCACTAAAATGTAATTAATCTTCAATTCCTTAACTTTATCTCCAAAAATCCTAACGCCTGCACGAAGACATTCGAACTTCCCGTTTGTAACTTATTACGATATTTGAAAATCATAAAGGCAGCCACAGTGTGCTGCGGGAGCGAAAATCGCGAAAAAACTATTCTACTTTGTTTTTCATTGCTACAGGTGATAGGTAGACGTAAAGAACACAAAAAAGTCGATGAAAAAGTCAACACGCGCAGTTACACCCCCTTTGGTGGGCGTAACCTTCTTGTACAGTAGAGAGCTGAAACTTTGAGTGATTACTCCGTGGACCAGGGATATCTTACCCACGAAGTTTCGGTGAATTTTATTTTATTTGTTACGCATATTTTCCACATTCTTCACTTACTAGTGGAAGTTTCAGTGGAATTCAAGGAAGACATTTTTTAAACAATTTATCAAGTCTCAAGCTTTCGCAAAATAGCTTTTTCCATCATGAGTATAACTTCAGTAAATTCAAAAACATAAATTACGTTTGACTATAGTTAGGATTGAAATGCATGGGAGCAAATTTTGAAAATTGGCGTCAAAACTTAAAATTATGGAATTTTATTAAATTTCCCAAAACATGCCTTGCGGAATTTCAATTTCTGAAAAAAATTAAACCTATCCGTTTAAGGCGTTCACCGTTTAGGATTCACGTTAGTCCATAGTTAATGGTACAATTCATCTAATTTGCGGATTTCATTAAATAATGAAATGCCACTGATCCAAAATTAGCCAAAACCGGGTTTTATGGGAAAATTTTTCACATATCCATCAATTATTTAAAATCGGTTGGCCCGAATTCACCGAAACCAAGTTGGTAAGACATCCCTGGCCCACAGAGTAATTGCTGAAAGTCTCAGCTCGCTACCGTACAAAAAGGTTACACCCACCCTGTAACTGCGCGTGTTGACTTTTTTGTATTCTTCACGTCTATTTATCACCTGTAGAAATGAAAAGCAAAGCAAAATAGTTTTTTCGCGATTTTCACTCCGGCAGCACACTGTGTTAGCCTTACAACCAAAATCGTCAATTGCGATCTGATCAGGCGTCGCCCACCTTCTTCAATCCTTTGCAGGTGGGATGACAACTTTGACCTCATTGGCATTCCAGTATTGTTACTTACATCAAAACGCAGCTTGACAATAGCCTTTTTCATTAAGGATGCGGAGGTTTTTACGATTCCAGAAGGAATTTAATTTAGTTGCATTATTTTATCCCAGACAGAATACTTCAATTAAATTTAAATCATAATCAAATTGCAACTATTTTTGTCAATTTTATGAGCGTATGTATTGTGCAAATTTCCCTACTAGTAATAAACCACATGGGATGGACGGTATTCCTTTCATGAATCATTCCTATTATACGCAATAATTTAATTTATAAAAGAATCGTTAATTTAACAAGTAATTAAGGTCTGGGCACCATATAAAATTCAACGCAGAAAATAACTTTATTGGAATGCTGATTCAAACAATATATGTATTCTTTCGTCGCGACAGTGCGTTCTGGGAAATAGCAAAACATTGGAATCAATTAGCTTGAATTGAAGCTCCAACAGTTCGGCGACGTCTCAACCATACAGGTTTGTTAATGCCTGTTCCAGCAGCGGCCATCGCTACATTTAAAAATAAATTGTTATCAAATTGTTAAATAAGTTATCTTAATCATTAATTACCCCAGGATGGTTGACCACAGGTGGAGCATGGGCGTTTGGTTGGAGTTGTAGTGGTTGTAGGGTCGGTCGAATTTGGCGTATAGTTTTGAGCGAAAATTCCCGCAATCATGGCCACGATCAATGCGATAATGAGAGTTAACTGCATTCTTAGTACAGGAAGGAATTGATTTTTCTTGTGTGTGAAAGCGAGAAGGTTACGGTGGTCAATGTCACATACTCCTTCATTGCAGCTATTTAAATATGCGCGATGAATGGAAAGAAAGTAAATAACTAAAGTATAATGGGAAAAGAATAACTTGGTTTCCATCAAATTCACAAATTATTCTCGGAATTCTAAACAACAAAATAATGTAAATTTGTACAAGTGGATGAGCTGTGAATAGAACAAAAAGCGTACTCTTCTCTTCAGGGAAATACTGTGCACGCAAGTTGACGCCCTTGGTTAGGTTAATAATATCGTGTAACCAAACCAATAAAATGGAACAAATATCATACTCGTAAGCAGTCATCCCTAAAATATTGTGTTTTGTTGGCAGCAGCTTTGTTGAGTGAACAGCTTGAAAATAATCAACAGTTATTTGCAGAAAAAGTTATTACTGATCGACACATCTGTGCAAATTAATTCCTTGAAATCGTGAGTACGAATTTGATTGTCACCTTCATAATACAGAGTGTGCCAATAAGTTCTTACACTTCTTACACTATATTGAGTTTATCTGGATAACCACAAACCGATTTTATCCAAAACTCATAGCATATATAGAGCATATATTAATAAACAAATAAACATAAACATTTGGATGATGTTACAGCAAGATAGTAAAGGATTATATATACCAAATCAAATTCGAAAGTTATACACGGTTCATCCATATATTGTAGCTGGAAACATTTGCCAGACTTAACTTGTATTACTGTACTATGAGCTAGTTCTCCTCGGAGGAAAGTAAATTTTACTGCACGCAATTTCACTATTGATAAGGACCACAGAATTGATTAGAATTATCATGATTAATGTTAACATGATTGCATTAGCAGATCAATTATTAGCTACTTAAAAGCGTGGGTTAGATTTATTTTGCGAATGTTATCGCTCCGGGGAATCTAAACCAAAAATCGGGAAATCCTTTCTATAACCCCCACTGGTAAATAAATAATACAAAACAGTATGAATCAAAAGGTTAAACCGGATTAAAATAATACTTATAAGTAAGCTATTAAAAGGATAATAATATGAAAAATGACAATACCGCGGGACCGCTAAAAAAATGTGCCAGTAATGTTTTAATTATTATTAATTATGTAAGTGGTCAAAGTCACGGAAACTAAGAAAAATAAAACCGCGCAAAATTTGGATCTCAAAAACTTTGATCTCTCCGTCCAACACGTACACTCAGATTCCTGCACGAAAGTAAGAACTGCAATTATGCATGCAAAAGCACACAATGCAAATAAGCCGTATAGGTGGGACAAGACCAAGTAATCATTATTTTTCGCAACATTCATATCTTTTCTTTTCTTATGAAGTTGAGCATATTGCATACCAAACGTTTTGCTATTGTGCAAATTCTCCCAAAATCGTTTTATCCCAGTTTGAACAAAAATGCTGGCAGAGCGTAGTAGTTCCTTAACGAAATGAACCTCATACACCGTCCAGCGAACTAGAGTTTCTCTAAATTCAAAACTTGGACACTTCATATCATCCCCAAACTTTTGCTGCATCATCATTTCGTAATATTTAGAAAAGAACCTTTTCCTTAATCTATCCGCTCTCAATTTATACCCAACCTTTGCCGTCGGACCTAAAGCCACGACAAGTTTGATAATATCGGTGCCATCAACGTCTTCCAAAATTATGAAAGACGTGTTCAGTTTATCTAGCACGTGATATTTCGCAAATTCATCAATATTGCTTATCTGCTTTTCCGGCGGGAGAGCGAAATAACTGAACATTCCAGGCTGAAATTTAAGCTCAGAATCAACCACACGATAATAAGCATTAATAAATGCCCCCAAATCTTTGTAGGGCACCGGCTCTGGTGTCGGAGTAATCATGCATCCTACAATCATTGTGGTGTAACCAGTTATAAGGACGAGTGCCGGGAATGCAAACAGCACAGCAGCGCCACGCACACTCCCCGGCATTTGCTGGACTAGCATTCCACCCCATTCCAAAGAAACCCTGATGGAATCTAACACCACATCCAATACCGATCTGTTCGCGGCAAGAAGACTCGCCTGCATAAAAAGTGACAACGTCACAATTGACGCTCCTATCCACGCCCAAACCATGATCTCAAACGGCATAAGCCAAACGGACCAGGAATTAGCAAATGATTTCTGCTTATAGCAGTAAATCAGATATGTGGCTTCGTGCTTTTCCAGATAATATGGCAAAGTTATTTCAATTGTTCTACTTCCGTCCCAAAAATGATCGAAAATAATTTGCCCACGAAGTCTCCCGAACATGTTAGGCCTACCAATTATCGTGAAATTTAAATGCTTCGATAGTGTCAGAGCATGTTTATCGACTATTGTTAGTTGATTGTCTGAATAGATTTCCCATTTTGTGGGTGCTGGAATTACTTGTAAACGGTTATGTTGATCATACATCATGAATTTTGGAGACATGTTGATTTGGATGAGGTTCCTAGGACTGCGTTTGGATTTAGTAGATCTCACAATGGAATCAGTATCTTATCCAGAACAAAATTGTTGTCATACAAAAAGCATTATATAAATAATTATTCAATTCTCTTACCTGCCACAATAGTAACAAATGACACCCCATCCAACTTTATTAGATTGGGGCTCCATTGATCGCGAAGGTCCACATAATAAAAAATAATTGTAAACTCCAATAAATTTGCATTGTCGTTGGGTAATTTAAAACGAAATATGGGCAGGTAGACATGCAACCAACAACACGTTCGATGTTTGACGTCGGATTCAATAAAAGTTACTGTTCCAGGATTCTGTAATATTTTTAGCGACTTGCCAAAAAAGGTGTTTAATTGGATATCTCTTGGACCAGAAAACCAAATAAAGACGGAATGTGGGGAAGAAGACAGTCTTCGTTGTGCGATGTTAATTTTGCGTAATTTTTGAAGAACATCTTCGCCCATATTAGGGAAGGTTAGAATAGTAAACGAAAAGCGGGGATGCGAAAGTGTCAAAGGGGCGATAAACGGTGTATTTAATTCCCGAGAAAGGGCGATCATGAATATCGAACAATCCAGCTCTTGCTCGCTTAAAGTGACTGAATTACACGAAGCCAAATTAAGGCAAACACGACTCGCTGTTAGAAATGATAGAATCCTAAATATATTCATTTTGAAATCGTTTTTCAAAAAATATTTTTACTTCATCCGGTCTAGTGAACGTTTGGATAATGATGGCCTTTCGGTTGAGGCAAAGTCGAAGGTGAGTTTGGACACATCCATGTTCCACTAAAATATTTAAAATAGACACTTTCAATTTGAAGAACAGAATTTATTATTTGTGTCACAAATAAACAAATTATAACTCGCCGTGCCAGCTCGTTTCAAGAATATATTCTGGCCTGCTAGTGTGGAATACAAATGATATCTGTAATTTTACTTTAACCTTAGCATCATCTATATGTATGAAAAAGAAGAAAATCGGAATACCAGGCCATTATTGTGTGACCCTCGAACAGCAAATTTATATATCAGCCAGCACTGGTAAAAATTCGAGTTGTTTCGTTTTGACAACACAAAACACGCAACAGAAAAACAAGGCTTACATAGCCTTGTTTTTCTGTTGCGTGTTTCTTGTATTTCTATTGTGTATATAACAATACGACGACTGCACGACACGTTTTAATGTTTAATATTCGAAGACTACTTAACAAATTGACAGAACGGAATACATTTTAAAGAAGTACTGCACTAAATGTTGTTTCTATGTATTAGGACCCTGCGTCTAACAAAATTGGTCGCATTTGAATCCGAGTGTAACGCGTCATTCCCTCCCATCGTAAATGGAATGACGCGGTTTTCGCGTTTAGGTAGTGAATCGCTGAAAGTTAGGTTAGAAAAAAGTAAACTAAGGTGAATCGTGTCGATTTGAATCAATCTTATGAACGGATGATAAGACGGTTGAGTCAAAACGAAACAACTCGAATTTTTACCAGTGCTGACTGATATATAAATTTGCTGTTCGAGGGTCACACAATAATGGCCTGGTATTCCGATTTTCTTCTTTTTCATACATATAGATGATGCTAAGGTTAAAGTAAAATTACAGATATCATTTGTATTCCACACTAGCAGGCCAGAATATATTCTTGAAACGAGCTGGCACGGCGAGTTATAATTTGTTTATTTGTACTGTGTGTATTCAATTTCCTTCTACAGATAGAGTGTCGTCGTGCTGTCATTTCTGGAGACTATTAAAACAATAATTGTTAATTATTAATGTAAAAAGTTTCGGAAGGTATATTGGGGCAAGATTTAACATAACATAGCCAAGCAACAACCTTTAAAGGGTTTTTTCCTCTCACATTTTACTAAAACAGGCAAGATTTTACTAAAGTGTAGTGTAGTTGATATCAATCAATTATAATTGAAATCTTACCTCGCAAAAGTGGACCCGTGTTTTGCGCTTTGATCTAGATAAAGCTTGGTTTTTTCATGAAGCTTATACAAAACATGCATATTTTGAAGACAATGTTGGAAGTCATGGTATGACTTCCCTTAATATTAAATCGGTTGATAGCTGTCATGCAATTGTATTGTGTCCTGGGGTAGTTGATATACAGGTTGGTTATACATATAGGTTATCTGCTAGTTGACGAATTTATCCAGGATAAAGAATTATTATGTTCTGTTCTTCGCGGTTAATACACTTATTATTAATTTTTAGCCGTCATGAATAATGTCATGAACTGGTTAATATTGTATAGGTTAGCTGTGTAATATTTTGTGTCTGAAAAACTCATGTTTTATCTGAGACAAAAGTATGTAAGAATGTGCTTTAATTTAACGTACAGATGTAAACAAACAAATATTCTGTTTGAATTTAATATGAGGAGGACAGCATGAATATGAGCCTTTGTCTAGTCTAATGCATCCGTATAAGTATTACACATATCCATGTCTATGGTAATACAACATTAAAGTGCAACTCGTATGATGGAAATAAAGGAAAGTAATAAATTTACTGCCGAAAATACAAACATACATTGATCAATATTAGCATGTCCTGTGTTTTAATTTTTTACGTAAAGAAAAACTTTCAACTAAATTCTTTTATGCGACGTACTTCTGAAATAATTCCATGACAGCAGACTAACCTCCCAGGAGTTGAAACATTGAAAGAACGAATGGCAATGTACGTTAGCTCGTCATGCGTAGAAAATTGTGTAGAAACTGTACCCGGTTGGTTGGTTATGTTATGAATGCCTGCAATTTATAAACCAGCATAGATATGGCTGGCCAAGCGGGATTCTTGAACGACTCGAAATCTCAAACAAATAAATTAAGTATGCCAGTACATACATAATTGGTTCCTAGGGAAAACCAACTGATAAATTGTTTAGACCAATTAAAATTGTAAATATCAAATCGAACTAGTATTCATAGTAGTATAATTATAATTTGCATAGGTTATAAAAAGAAGCAATTAGTAAATGATGGTACACAACTAATTGTACTTGACGGACGGAGCCAATTTCCACTTCAACACAATTCACTTCACTCAATAAAATGAACATATGCCTTAATAAAATGCGTATGCCGCACTTGACATTTAGATCAATATTGTGCATGGTTGTCATGTCAACATAATTGAATGTAAACCTATTGGATATCTTTGTGAAATGAAGTTTTTAAATTGAATGATGACAAACTCGAATTATGTTGTTATATCATCATTTAGATAGTTAAATTGATTAACTTCATTCACTATACTGCAGCCAACGCCTATCCATACCCATTTACAGCAATCATTTAGATTGCTAAATTGCTAAATTCCGTTAATTTCATTAGGAAGTGGAGAAATTGTGAACGAGTTGACGTTGACGATAAGGAGAGTTGACGGTAATCTCATCTGTAGGTCCCTTTCTAAATTTGTAATTAAGTCTACTCAACTGCCTCCCTAAACAAGATGGACAATCTCCAAGCCAAAACTTTCAATTTTTTTGGATATTTTCCGGTAGCAATTTGCAATGAAGATCAGCCACGAAATCTTGCTTCGCAATTCCCTCCCATGTCCGGCAAGCCTTTACCATCATCTTGGACAAAAACCTCTCAGATTCTTCCTCTGATTGCTGTTACTATAATGTCATTCTCCGTCATCCTAGTATTTTTCCTCCACTTGGACTCACTAATCCCAAAACCGACTCAAATTGGGCAGATAAATCCGGAAAGCACTTTTCACGTTGCACTGTGCCTGAAATGTCTCTTGCATCTTTTATGCTCGATCGTCATAAAACTCGCCATGTTTCTTAAACGGGCAACATTACAAGATATGTACACCGAAATTCACAACCTCTCTCTACAAGTGAGACGAATTCTTGTCCAGAATGGAATACATTCTTCTGGGGATAACAGGAACAAATTTACGGTGGAGTTATCCGCGCAAATCTTTATTTTTCTGATTCTTGTTCTTATTGGATTTTTTGAAGTCATTTATAATTTGAAGATTTTCTCTGGGCAAACCTTTATCTATGTTTTCGTGTACACAACTCCAATTACTTTGGGGTACTTGCATTCCATATTTGCGCTAGTTGTGTTGTACCATCTCAACTGGTACGTGGATTTGACGCTAGGGATAAAGAACATCCTAAATTTGAAATCTGAGATATTTACCGCGACAGGGAAACTTGATACAGTTGAAATTGAGGCAACATTTTCCTGGTATGCCCGACTTGAGGAGCAGGTTCTACTTTTTAATAGAATTTTCAGCTCATGGATTACACTCGACATGATTCACTCTGTGTCAAGGATAGTTTTCTCAGGTTATTTCCAGGCGTTGGGTATAAATCAGTCACGTTTTGACGTGACAGGATTCCTACACAATTGGATGACGATTGGAATCTATCTTTATCTCATTTTTGCCGTGTGTAAGAAAGGTTCACGTTTGGATAGAGAAAGTCGCGTAATTGTATCACACATTGAAGTATTTCGGCAGGTCGTTGACCGTCCGGTAATCGAAATCCAATAATTTCAATTTATACAAATTTCAATAATTACATGTACGGGCTTATTCAGAAGTCTCAAGTCATCCCAACACCCGAAAGGATTCAAGTGCGAACAGATTTCTTTAAGATAAACCTCCAACTGATGACTAAAGTAAGTCAAGAATCATAACTTAATCAATTTATAGTTTTAGGGATTTTGCTTTTTCCTACACATTCACCTCTGTTTACAGATTGTGGGAACAATAACCACATATCTCATCGTGCTCATCCAGTTTCAAGGAAGAGATAATTGATTTAAATCTGAGCTAAGTGGCAGTAGTAAATTCAGTAAGTAAACTAATTATAAAGGTTGTTACGAAAATGTGATGAATTGAACAGTGATTATTTGAGTGACTTTGCTATAGTAAAACATTGATTTATGGGCATTTCATGAAGCCGATTGCAAGAGTATTTTTGTCCTAATATTTCAAGTTTGAGGACCAACAGTTACTGTACAATACGGCCGTAATAAAAATCGTAAACACATATAGAATTTAGAATGATTATCCTGTATACACAAGTGTTAAAGTGATAATTACCCTAATCCTTTTTAGTTAATCCTTTTTAGTTAATTCCTATAACCTATAACTATATTTTATCACGCCAATTTACAGACAAAACAATGGAACGTAGTGTCGTAATAAGTTCTTTATCTATACATACTAAAGAAATTGTACATAAATATAATGTTTATTGTTAAAATCACTATTTTACCATTCCAATCGACTCTTGGATTTTACTATAATTATGTAGATATTTGGTATTCATCTTCATATCTCATTTAATCAAATCTTTAGTTTATAATTAAGAGGAATAAGTACATAATAATTGTTGTGCATACTTTACTTTTGCAACGGCTGAAAAAAAACAGTATGTGCGTAGTAACGATAATGAAATATCGCAGGTTGTTTATTAATTCTTTCCCTACGTTTATTCAAGGCATGGCATATTGTCAAGCGCATTTAGACAGGGGAACGTATGGTATGTGATTTATTGATGAAGACATCCTGTAATTTGAAAAATTGTTTGAAGTTGTATTAAACTGGTATGCTTGTTTGCGATTGTGCATATTTTATTCTTTTTGTACGCAACGTTTACACTGCTTCGTCGTACTCTTACATTTTACAAGACATGTTTAATTTTTGAAAATTATTTCATTCTAAAATTATCTGCCGCGAGAAGCTATGCGAATTATAACTGTTATTGATCATGCATGACAGGAGACTTTCTGATACTCACACGTAAGCGTTGATTTGATATATACACACTGCGAAGGCAGTGAAAAGTGCTAGCTTCAATGCATATGAAATTTGTATTGTATTGTATTGTATATCTTTATTTCCGTGTCTTTTCCATTTCATCATATAGGTACATTGCAACAAGTTACAAAAAATAATTGACAACGACAACATAATTTACTTATCAAATCTAACCATACCCATATTCCATCCACCTGCCGTATATAAAGGAAGGTAATATTTACTGAATATTTATCATGATTACGCTTTAATTTTATTTTACATATAATGTTTAGTAATCAATAGACTTTTACATGAGACGCATGACACTCTTAGCAATCTGGTCACGAAGTTTTTTTACCAGTTCTGGTGGAGTCACATACTTAGTTACACTGGGCTCGGAATAGATATTCTTTACCATAATGGTAACAAAATATTCCAAATTCATAACCATGCAATAATAAGCAATTACAAAGTTGTGAAA
>JAQFZJ010000980.1:0-14109 GCA_034695645.1 Folsomia fimetaria
TACGAAGCTCAGACCCTTGTTTTTTCTTCGTAAAAAACTTCGTAAGTTATGTTGCGAAGCGAAGTTTACGACGCTATAATATGTATATGTATAATTCTACTTTATTTTTAAGGAATCACAAAAAGGATCATCAAACAAGCAACTAAGAAACCAAAACATTCACATTCTACAGAATGCATGCTGAAAGTAACGCACAACCCGAGATTTGGAGCATTCAAAATTTTTACAACGAATCAATTTATTGTCAAACAACAAAGTTATACATACAGAAGCAAAAAAAATCATATTGAACAAAGAATTATTAATTGACAGGATCAATATGCATACATACTATATATTATTTGTTGTCCAATACTTTGTCAAATAAATGAGAATCAAATAAACAAAATAATAAATAAATAGTTAAACAACTATGCCAAAACAAAAAGATCATACGATAATGAATGATTAAGTAAAAAGCATTTGTCACTCTCTAAACATCATAGATTCGATGACCTTGTGAATCGAAATTGAATCCACTTCTTCATCCGATTTGAAGAACATTTTGATAATATCGTCCGCCGAAATTGACCGCAGCTGTGGCAGGATTAGTAAGATTTTATGAAGCAGAAGACGTCCTTCCTTTGCAGTCCGGATGAAGTGAGCATCAATGTGTTCGTTCAGTTGGGTCATGGCCATAGCCTGAATTTCGACAGCGCCACTGTCAGTCCCATATTCACAGCAGCGATCTGCAGAATTTAATTATCACAATTATAAATTATTATTAATATGTAAATACATATTGCAATATTTTGCATTTTGCATACCAGGGCTGAAAAGAGCCAACACTTTCAAATATCCAAATATAAAATCGTCCAGACAGAGTTGGTCCAAACTGTTGATCACATGTAAAAATTTGTTGGCCAATTGAACATCTGTCGAGGAGCCGAGGAGATTTGATAAAAAGTCGCGAATCATGGGCTTAATTCGGATCATACAAATAATGAACAGATCTGTCCAGGCGGACTGGATCATGAGACGTAGTGCTGGATCCCTATATTAAGAATAGTTTGGATTTCAATGAGTTAATTTGGAATTAATGAAGGTAATAATGTGTGCCACTCACAGCAAAGCGTGTATAATTGGAAGCGACTTGACCCAGTACAAAGAGGAATACAGAATACTGTCGGCAATTT
Organism: Folsomia fimetaria; assembly: GCA_034695645.1. Lineage (NCBI taxonomy): Eukaryota > Metazoa > Arthropoda > Collembola > Entomobryomorpha > Isotomidae > Folsomia > Folsomia fimetaria. The sequence goes on from JAQFZJ010000980.1 coordinate 1,176, forward strand.
CGAGATCGTCTGCACCATTTTTATTTAGAAGAGCTGATGTGTTTTCTGCACCTTGAATCACTCGGATGATGGTATGCCACTGGAAAGTGATGCATTTGGGAGGAATCAGCAATATCTGTAATTCAGCGTTTTCAGGGCCATCAGGGGCAACAACAGTGTGGAATGGTGATGGCTTGGGTCCACTGGCAGTGTCGGAATCCATGCCGGAATCTGATCCGGTTGTAGATAGAGGCGAAGGATTGGCAGGATTGTTGTTGATGATGTTGTCAGAAATCGAAGGGGGGTCCATCAGTACATCTGCATAATTATTTATTATATATTTCTAGTATTTCTTATTATTTTTGTGTTATTTAAAAACAAACTTGATATGGTCGGTTGCTTCAGTTCGCTTTGGTCATTCAGTTGCATTCCCATCCTGATACATTGTTTGAAACGACAGAGCATGCAGGAGTTCCTAGTGCAACAGTTAATGAAGCAAAATCCTTCACAAGACTTGGATTTGGTGATCACTTCTGGTGAAAGGCCATTGATCCGCTTGAAGAATGCCTTGCACCCTTCACAAGACATTACGCCGTAGTGCCGGCCTGAAATTGGTAGTTATCCAGATTGATAGTATATAACATGCTGGACAACGCAAAGAAACTTTGAAAAAAATGAATCCACTTACCGGAAGCACTGTCTCCACAGATGAGGCAACTGAGCAAACCCGGTATTTTATTGGTATGATGTGAATGCCTCCGTCCCCGCCCTCGTGGCAGTGGTGACGATTTCGGTGTCACTATTATTATATCCGGTTTTGGAAGCAGAAAGGGTAATTTTCGCTTCTTGGAGGACATAGTTTCAGAAGCTTTGACAATTTTTTTCTCCCTAGCGCCTTTGGCGGCAATTTTTCGACACCATGGTGTTGCTCCATCATATCCAGGGCTATCCAGGGCTTCAGATATCAATGACGTCAAGGTAATTGTGGCAATTTGGTCAGAAATTTGGTCGGAAGTCTTCTTTCCCCCTTCCTCTGTCATCATCACCTCTATTTTATCCCCCATGTCGCTCTGAGTTGTGATGGGTTCTTATTTTACTAAATATAACCAGTATAATTAATTAACTCGGGCGGAATAATTATTAAGTAAATTGATAATTCCTACACACAAAAAGGCTGACTGTTTTATCTGCTTCTTATAGGAGTTGGCCGTTGGTGGACGAAGAACAAGAACTGAACTGCAAAGTCGGTGTCAGCCAGCCTAAAGCCTAGCCTGGGTGTCTATATTTCAGTTCCGTTCATAGACACTCCATCACTAGGGCGCAGTGTTTAATATGAGCACAGAGGGCAATCACCCCTTTGTTGACCTCCGCTCAATTCGTATGAACGGTTTGGCATGTGCGGTAGGATAATTTGGTACTATGTAATAGTATCTGTAAATGTCATGCTAAAACTCAGCAAGCAATTGCAAAACAGAAATGCAAACAAATTAGCGACTTTTAACAATTGATTTATTTAAAAATGTAAATTCTATATAGTCTTATGTCTTAAATCTACGAGTATCTAGGAGTATCAAAAGTATACATTTTAGATAAGGTAAGATAAGAACATAGGAAGGGATAACCTTGCATGTAATTCTAATTCATGGTTTATATGGCACATTAAATTAATTACATATAAATTTAACTAGCTTAAATGATTAGATTCTGTTTATTTAATTATGATGACTTGTTAATTTTGTGGAACTAATTCCACTCTGAATGGAATTGTTCTTAAATTGTCTTGGTCATATTGCACATCCCCTCTTGTCCCTCGTGCCGTCTGCTGATCCAAATAGTAGGACTGTGCCGGCACCGCGCTGAGAAGGTCAGCGCCCAATGGTGAATTACTACTTCTCTGCTCTCGTGTGAGGAAATCAGACTGGTGGTGGGCGTGGTGGGTGTGATAATTGGGATTTTTAATGAGTTGTTTAGTTATCTTGCCATCCGGAGACACGTGGGTGTAGTAGGCGACAGATTTGGCAGAGAAGAGGGATGATGGCGAGTCCTCAGATGACACGGGTTGATACGTTACGACGGTTCGAAGAGGGATGAGTTGTGGTTTGAAGTCGTACGAGGTGGATTGTTGTAGTGATAAGGAAGGTTTGGAATTGTCTTCAACGATAAAGTTAGAAGATGGGAAACGTTGGTGTTCACGATTTGGTTCAGGTGTGTAAGGCCGGTTTGAAGAAAAGTGAAAGATTTGCTCCTCCCTGGCACCAAGACCGGTGGAGGAAGCCACAAATTGGGGAGAATTATTAGCGGCATCATTGATAAAAGATGGTGGAATATTGAGAGATTTGAAACGTTGGAGAAGTTGGAGGTGGTCGTGGGAATATGAAGAGTTGTCTTCTTCTCCGGAAGGTCTTCTCGAAGTGGGTGTGGCTAGAGTTGTGAGAAGGTGAGAAAATGGGAACACGTCTTCATCCGACTCTTCCACAAATTCTTCAACTTTTTCGCCCATACCGGAAGTATTTGTTGATTTTGGGGGGTCGATAACCGTGATGATATAGTGGACCTTGTTCTTGGAGGAAGGCGAGGTAGGGGAGGAGGTGGTGTCACTTGCTGGGATGGAGGTAGTTGTGTCATTCTCCTCTGAAGAAGAAGGCAGTGCCACAGTGGAGGTTGGTGACGACGCCACCGTCGTTTTAGCCGTGACCAAGTCCAGTTCCGGTTTCCGCTCGTTCTCATCCGCCGCGTCGTCCTGTGACACTACACGATAAACTGGTTTAAATGTTTTGGTAGAGACTCGAAGTGGAATTCCGTTACCTCCTCGTGGGGACGAAGGAGAAGTGGACACGAATTCACGTACGACTTGAGGATCTTTGCTAGTCGTGGTGGTGGTACTAGTAACTGATCGTGTTGGAGGTGGGGGTGGCTGCGTCGTGCTACTTGTTGAGAACGAACTGGGATAGAAAGTAGTCTCAAATTCCCCAGAAGCTTCCCTATTTTCGACATAATTTGGTTCTGGAACATCATAGTTTAATGTAGTTTCGGGTGGTGGTGTCGTTGTAGGTACCCGTGTAGTGGTCACTGGGACAACTCGTCTCCCTCCAAAAACAGATTTTACATTATGAACCTTCCCTCTAGAATGGATGGGGGACTGTTCCCTTGGCACGGGTGGTGGTGGTCGTGGGGTCTCCAGTACTCTGGAAAGAGTTCTACTCTCTCCGAATTCGACTGGGTGTGGATGTGGCGTCACGTCAACCTCATGATCACCATGATGTTGATAAGGAGGGAAGGTGTATGGAGGTGGCGTAGTCGTTGTTGTCGTAGTTGTCCTCCTAACGTGTCCAACAGTCTTGGTGTTGGTCTTGCTGGCATTATACACATATTTCTTCGGAGGCACGGAAGGTTTCCGGGACACGTATGGATTCTGATAGTATGCACTCCAAACTGGAAGTCCTGATTCCGTCGTCGTTTCCTCGTTGTGTGGTGTTGTGGTCGTCGTTTTATGCGTCCTCACCATAACTTTGGAGGGGACCCGACCGTGCTTCGTCTTCACTGGTGGGAGGGTGGAAGAGGGGGCAACAACAACATGCAATTCATCCTCTCTCTCCCTGGCTGGAAGTTCCAGCTCCACGTGCAAATTTCTGGGAATTTTATTTTTTCGCAATTTCTGACCAAATTGTAATTGTGATGAGTCGCGAATATTACGATTATTATTATTATCCGTTTGTTCTTCTGTAAAGTCAACTTGTTCCTCTTGAGCGGAAACACTACACTCCAGTAAAAGAATTGTAGAGGACAGCAGGATGATAAGAACTGAATAATTCGCCATTTTGATTTCAGCGTCTTTCTTTCTTATAAAGAAAGACGCAATAATTAATATAAATAGTGAACTGAACGGCAAAGGTTTGGTTTGCGACTGACTCGTATTTTTATAAAAACTTCCTGTTAAATAAGAAATGGCGAATTGAATGATGAGGTGTTTATCATCTTATGCATCTCATATCGTTCTTCTTTATTCTTCTTGAGTAATCCTATGTAATTGTTGGCATCAAAATAATAGGGTCTACACAATTCCTTGTGACTATGAAGAGATGAAGATTTTTAGCATATTATTATTATAGTTAGCATGAAAAGATGAAGAGGTTGATTGTTGTTGCACATTGCAAAGTTGTGCATGCATCCATTCTTCTTCGTCTCTTTGTTGCTTAATGCATTTACATTTGCGTACTTTTTTTGTTTTTTATTAGCAAGGATAAGGATGATGAGCAACTCTTTTTAGCAAGTGAGTGAGTGGATTATGGATGGATGCATTTTTGCTTGTGTCTTTAACACATTATGCATCAGCATGGTTTGCAATACACGAACCGAAAAGTGGTTATCTGTGATGATAACACTCTTTTTTGTAGAAGATGCAAAAAAAATACAAGAACATTTAATATTCGTATTTATAAATCAAGATTCAAAATTAATTATTATTAGCAACTCAAAATGTATTGCTACATTAATAGGGAGTTAGCTATACATATAATGAATGTATATTCATTTAAAAGTAGGAATGAAATTATACTAATAAAATTTGAAAAATGCGAAAAATGGAACACCATTCAGCAGTAAAACTCGCAAATATTAATCGCAAAGTTAGTTAAAACTTTGAAAATCAAATGTGGATTGGTCTGTTGTACTCGTAGATTACCCAGTATCAAATGTCATAATGGAAATGCAATCGATATATGTAATCAAATCAATGTAATGTAATGTCGATTGTTCTTTCTTAACATTAATGCAGTGTAACGTAACGTGCAACAATAATAAAGATTAACATATTGGTTTGGTTGGTCATCGTCTTCATCGTGTCGTGTCTCATCCTCCATCCTGCAATTACCATCTCATCAAATAATCATTTTCATGTCTTTTGCAATTCACACCGTATCATTTGGTTGATACAAGTTTGCTTCATAACCATTCACATTACATCTTCTTCTTTTAGGCGATTTTTGCTAAATTCGATTGACGACGATCATTTTCGACGTCGTCATCATCTTCATCGTCAATAAGCAAATAAATGGTGAGTTTGAAGAGAAATCTGGTCAAAGTTAACCGTGTGCAAATATTTTAATGACTTTTGACTTTTGACTTTACACGTGCAAAGTGCAAATGGATCCCACATAATTATAATTATGCTGTAATTGCTGCATCCCATTTTTGGGTGGGTTGGATATTGCCATATATTTCGTTGATTCTGGCTGACATTCCGATTTCGATTTTAAATTGCTCAATATTTTTTAGTGCGATATATTTTGACTTAATTGACAGTTGAATGATTTATTTGGGTTATGTCGAATTGTCTAATTAATTAAATAAGTTCTTGGCAAATTCTTTTCTGCGAACGTGACCAGGTCAAAATGAATGCTCAATGTAATTGAATTACTCAATCGATAACCGAACTAATCCAATCCAATCCACCCAAAATTGTAAAGTATTATACAAATTGTTCTGTTTATACAGCTTAATTGGGCCGGCTTCTTATTATTAAATTGTAAAATCGTGCAAATTTTAGTCTGCAAAATGGACAGCCAAGTTGACATGTGGCGTGGAGTTAAGCTGTCAGTGGAGTAGATTAAAGACAGGTAGCATGTGTGCCTATACATACATTACATTCATATACCTAATATCATATCTACCTGACTGACTTCTAAACTTGCGTGAAAAGTTGTTCAAATCAAATCAAAGAATGGTAAGTTAGCAAACACTAATCAATCGGCAGTCAACTAATTCTTTTATCGCAAAACTTTAACCGTGAGCAATTACTTATCCATCGACACGATTCGAATTATTAGGGAGCAAACAACAACCTCTCAATATATCAGCTTCTGCAAAACTGGTATGCTATTAGACTACACATAGGTATCGTAGATGTAAAATTGATTGCATTATCATAATCGAATCCAATTCAATAATAAAATCTAAATGATTTGACTTCTTTCCATCCTCTCATTTTCTTGTTTCCGTAAGTATTTACGGTATATGTGATATGAGGACTTATGTATTTGTAAAACTGTAACAGTTTATAAATCATAAAATCTCTTTTGTGTATTGCAGCATTGTTGTTTAATTGACTGCGTCATACAGACAGTTAAATTAAAATGGGATTGGAATTTATTGGGGTGGAATTCAATTGCCTAACATTTTGCGATCGCTTTAAATAAAAGTTCATTATTGACAAGTTAATATATCTTTAAAGACACAGTTAGTTACGTAACCCAACCCTTCATAACATACATCTAATTGTAATATTGGGATGAACAAAATAGAATACGAACCCATAAATTATCTCAATTTGAAATGTTCATCATCCGACTAAAATTGAAAACGACAGGCCAGGACAGGCAGTGCTAAAAATTGCAAAAAACATTTCACAAGCTTGTTTATTATAAATTTGCAAATTCTTTTTTTTGCATAGTCGTCCCAAGATGGGTAGAATTATTAGGAAATGTAAAATAAGGTACAGACACTCATTGGTCCGTCACATACACACTTAATAGACTTCTTCCTTAATCTTAATCACAAAAGATGAATATTTTATTTTTCACTTCACATGCTTCAAAATGAGCAATTTCTGATTGTTAGTTGGTCATTGCAAAATGTGGAAATATTAATCACCACCAACCACCACCTCTGCAATTTGTGTCACTTTTAATTCTAATTAGCATCGAATCGAGGAGAAAATTTGCACAAACAAAAGCACAGCAATTACAATTATTTATTAACGACGATGTACCTAGGTACATATATACATAGTTATAGTTATAGTTATACTAATTTGTCATAGATGCGTTTCGGTGGGTCATTTATACGAAATACAATCCTTTAAAGAAGGAAATGTGATCAATTCACTTTCTTTACCATTCATGTTAAAAAAAGGGTGCAATGGTAATATTATTTATTTATGTGCACCCAATTAATGTGGCTTTTTTGGGTGTGTGTCGTGTGTTGGATTATCCTGTCAAACAAAAGGTTATGGATGGACAATCATGGCATGTCATCTTCTTCTAATTTTGATGAATCATTACATAGTTACACACACATAACAAGATTCCTATTAGAACAGCAGGACATATTTGTAAGGAAGGAAGAAAAGGTTAATAAATAATGTGAAAACATTTTATGGGTGGCAAGGAATTGTTAAAATTAAAGCATTTTAGTTCGTTTGTTGCATGTTGCATATGGTTATTGTAGGTGTTACAATAATAATTTGATGAAAATGGGAATATTCATAGTTGAGATTCTAAATACTTTGCGAATAAATGTGATGCCGAAATTGAGATATTGTATGTTTTCGAAATCTAATGTTTTAAAAGTTGATGGTGATGGTGATATACATATACTTGCATACACCTGCATTTATAGCTTTGTATTTTAAAATCTGACTGAGATCCGGTAACATTTTTTTTCTAATTTTGCACGAATACGTGAACGTGATGTGGTTGATCACTTAATTTTGTAGCAATTTAAAAAAGATAGATAAGACATTCTAAATTCGGGAGTTGTTTTCCATCAACAACATAATATGCATTATGCGAATAGACATTATGCTCGTTATCGGCTTACCTTACAACAATACAAAGAATAACAAAGCTACTAACAATAAAAGAACTATTTTTTAACTAACTAACCAACTCATAAAAAAGAAGCTTACACAAATAAGAGATAATCCTACTTTGCCGCACTGACATACATTAAAGAAAATCTGCATAATGCCTTCTTTGCAAATAAATTAGAAAGTGGTATATATATGAGCAGTATAAGTTTGTACAGGATAATTCCGTGTGTATATAAAATAAAATAAAATTTAAATTCATTGCTTTGAATTGGTATTTCCTGTCCAATAAATAAAATACACGCATAATATAAAACCATTCAAAACGACTCATCTTCCTTAAAAAGCATAAAGTTATGTATGGTAAAGTAACACAAGTAAAAATAACATTATCATCGTTTTATGACTAATGTTCTTTCACATCTCTGTTTGGATTCATATTCTAATCCAAATTATAATAACTTTTGTGCAAAATTTTTGTGTTTTATATAATAATGCTTCAATCTGTAGACATTTATGTGTATAAATAAGAATAACGATTACGATAACGAAATAACGAAGCGATTTGATTTATGTTTTAGCCTGGGTTTGACAGTTGAGAGTGTAATGAAACGGAAATTATGATATATGAAAAAAATCAAAATTATACAAACTATGCGTTCTTTATGCCGTATGTCCTAACTCCTATTACTTTTGAAGTCACCAAACTTCTCACCCGAGTCCTTTTTTTCGGATGCATCCGTAATCTCCCCTGGAGTCGTAGTTATATGAGATGAATGAATACAGAATGATTGACCATATGAACCGAATTGATAATGCGATACTTGAGTGCAGAATAAAGAAGACAATTGGTTTATGGTAAGAGCTCAAGGACCAAGGACCTTTGCCTAATTGAAGATGATGTTATTAGATTGGGTAAGTAAATGCGTTGTATTGTTGAGTAGATCTACAGGGTCCGGGACAAATGGATGCGGATTTTTGTGTCCACTTCTTTGCTCAATTTAACTAGCGAGGTGTACCCATTGGTTTACTCCTACCTGATTCGGGCTAAGCTACACTTCAGTTTGCTAACTTCGACTTTGATAATTATCTCATACGAGTGTCTATTTCATATCTCAATGGTAGTGCATGAATTATTTCTAATCATTGAATAGGACCGGAGTTATTTAAGGTTTTGTATGTTTTACTTTCCCCTATATCTAACCCTCTTGAGCTCATTACAACAGTTAAATAATGGATTCAATTCTTCCTGGTTACAGAATTATATGTAAATTAAATAATCCACAGGTGAGATGAGGTGAAATTCCACATTTTAATTGTAATATTCTCTTTTTAGGGTAAAAAATATGTAAGAATCGATCGATCGAAATGCAATGAAATTTTATTTACTTTATTTTATTCCTGAAATGAACTAAATGACACAAAATGAAGGGTATTTTGCATTGAATAATTGTATATTGTCTCATAATACATAATGCCTATCACTGACTGTGAAACTTTTATCTAAAATGTGAGTGTAAAGCAATTTAGATACGGTGAATAATAGAAGTTGCAAGTTGTGCAATGCAAGCATTAAATGTTGATGAGTCAAGGCAGAATGGCAATGACACTGTTGTGACAATCATGCTAAATAATCTAGTTTTTGCAATATTATTATAAAATTTATGATAGCATAAAATAAAATAAGACAAATTGAATCCAGTTTTCTTTGCAATTCGTATATTCATTTGAATGTATGTGATTCCTTCGCTAAAATAAGTATGAATGCATTCCTCTTTTTATTATTTATCTTGGTGTGTTTTTGCAAGTTGCCAAATATCTTGGGGACAAATTGTATTCAGATAAGTATAAATCGTAAGTGACAGAATTAATTTCGACTATTTAGTTTTTTGGCAACTTGTAATTTTACAAATAAAAAAAAGTAACACCGCTATTGGATAATTTGAATATTAATTAGAAAACAAGATTAATTAATGTCATCTACTCCCCGTCTTGTTCGTATTACTACTATAATTATTATTCATGCTGTTCTTAATATTATTATTATTATTCGAAGATGTTCTGACAAACTTTGCCATTTTGGCCTTTCTTTCTTCCATTGACGATGTGGAAGAGCTTAATGATACCACTTTTCTTCTATTATTATTCTTATTATTAAATCTATTCTTATTGATATTATTATTTGTCCTCCTATTTCGAGTGGGGGTAGTATTGGCAGCTATAATTTTAGGGAGTGGGTCCATGTCCATGAGCATTAAGGGGTGGTCCTCGTCAGAATTATCATTGCCACTGTTATTAGCGCTCTTATCCACATCTGGAAGGAGTACCATGGTAAGTTCGTTTTCAAGAACGACGCTTTCGCCATCTTTTTTAAGGTCGGTCAAATTATCGCCCCCAACTCGGCTACTGAATTTGTCACCGTCATCGTCACTCCGACTATCATTATTAACGTTATGTCCCCTCTTCTCTCTCCCGGGAGGGATAAAGTTTCGAATTCTATTAAGCACTGCAGACATAATAGAGGCATGACTGCTAATAGTAGGACTAGTGGGCGTTGGTATAGGATCCTCTACAATATTATTAGCGTCCCTTCTAACGCCCCCAATCGGTGGTCTCTTTCTCCTAATTCTTGGTCTCCTTTGTTTAATCACGACATAATTTGTGGGCAGTGGGGGTGCGAGAGGGGTAGTGAAGAGTGGCAGGGATGGAGTACTCTTGGTTTGCGGGAGCCTTGCATTTTCTTTATCTTCATAACCGAGATGACCCCGAGGATTCACGGTCACGTTTGGAACGCGTAGTTTCTTTTTTCGTTTTCGGAGAATGAGTGAAGATCCGTTTGGACCGGAAGCAAGAATAATGGATTCTGTTGTGGTGGTGGAGGTGGATGGGAGGTCGGAGTTGGAGAGGAGATTTTCTGGGGCGAAGTCGTCGTAGGATTTTCCGGTGCGGGTAAAAGATGATGATGAAGGGAAAGGGGTGGTGGGGTCGTAGACTTGTTGGTAAATTGGGGGTGTGGGAAAGAGGTCTTCTTCTGGGGTGGTGGGTGGAGGAGCAGAATCAGAGTAGGCAGTGGGGGACGAAGAAGGTGAAGGGGATGAGGATAGGGACCCTTCACCAACAGCTCCCTCATCTCCATGAAGATTTATAGATTGGATAGATTCCAACCCTTTACTTCGAAGGAGATCAAAACTGTCGTAATTTTGGGGGAAGGTTGCAGTGTAAAGGCCCGGGGGTGTGAGGCTGTCTAAACTGTCATCAACAACGACGCTGTTTGATGAAGGGGTAGCACTTGATTGAGGTACTTCATACTGTTGCTGATTCCCTCCAGGAGGTTCATATTCATGAGGAAAGGGTAGCGGTGGTGGTCCATATGCTCCTGTGGCGCCATCATAATTCACCGCAGTGTCGCTCCATTCTTCCAAAATAAGGGAGGAGCCCTTCTCCCCCAACATGATTGTGGCAGCTTGGGTATTACAGAATTAATTTAGACTATTAATGACCTTCTTAATATTACTTTGATTTAGTTTTTTGCAACTTGTAATTTTACAAATACGAAAAGTAACACCTTGGGTATTAGCCCCGACAATTGTGGGCATGACGGAAGCATCCACAACCTATTCAGATGTACTTGATAGAGGGATAGGATCTCATCGAAACATTGATTTATTTTAAAGATTTTGTACCCTGAGTGAGTGGATTCCCATCACTTTTAAGTCTGAATCTACCACGCCATAGGGTGAGGAACGGTATCCCATTTGGGCTGTGCCAACATGGTCATTTAAAGTTATCGTTAAGTGACGAGCATAGCATTCCCAGTATGCATCACTTCTGAAATTTGCTAATTAAGTATGAGTGCCTTGAAGATAACCGGATTATGTTTAGGGTTATCATAAACCTATTTACCTGTACACATGACCCTCACACCCAGGGAAGCATTTCTCTACAAGTCGCACCCCACAGTTTTGAAAGACGGTTGTATTCTCTGCAATCTGAAGTGCTCTATGAATTCCTTCAATCATTACGGAGATGTCCTTGCCATCAGGGTCAGAAAAGTATGAGGGGTTGATAAGCAAGGGTTTGTAAGGCGAGGCTGACTGGATGCAGACTTCGCCACGGGATTCGGGTCGGGCTACGGTCACGAGGATGAAGAAAGCGGATTGACCGCGGGGTAAAGGGTAGAAGCGGGCTAAGACGTCCTCCTAGAATTATTGAAGGACAATATGAAGGAAATGGGCCTTCCAAAATTAAAGGTATCTGTCACCAACCCTAAGGCCAAATGCGTGCGCCAAGTCAGAATTGAAGAGGCGATGTGGTGACAAGCCTACAAGGGTGAGTTGGATATCCGGCCAGCCAGCTTGACCTCGAGCCTTTGCCAGGTTGGAAGCTACATAAGGCCGAAATTGTTTATTAGTACATGTGTATGGAAAATGTATAAATATAAAAGATAAAGTGTCCGTCAATTAATTTGTTAATACTCAAAAGTGCTGTAGCTTGGAAACCGGAACTAGTTAAAGGTCCTGTACCCTCTTGTATGAATTGAAAGAAGGATTTCGGATCTAAAAAATTAAATGCCCATTAAACAAATTAACATCAATTTTCTAATATGATTATTAGGAATATTTTCGAACTTATATCGTCATCGTAGGAAAATGTTTTCCTAGAAGAAATCAAAAAGGGGCCGATTATTGTTGAAGGATGATCTTGATGACCTTTTCCAACCTTTTCCAACCAATTCGAAAAATTATAAAATTTCATTATTATAAAATTTCATTATTATAAGTAGTCTTTTATGTAACCTGTAAGTCAGATCTCACGCGAATCTGTGAATATTAAAAATAGTCTTTTGTATGTAACCGAATTAGGTATTTAACAAGTAAAGTAATTATTACGTCACACTGTTCCAACACTGCTTTTGGCCCGATACCCGACAACATTAGGATTTTAGGGGTTTGCAACGTCCCTGCTGAAAGAATGACTTCTTTGTTTGCGAAGGCTTGTACAGTTTGCCCGTGTCGGTCGTATTCCACGCCGTATGCGAAGTTTGTATCATCTCTAATTAGCACCTAGCAAGAAAAGGATGAAAATCGCTGGAATTTATAAATCATACCATAAATCTTTTCATTATGGTCATTACTTTGTTAACATGTGCAAATTTCCTTATAAGAAGGGACCCTCTGTGGCGTACTGGTTGGATAAATGCTCGATAAGTAGCTTGTCTTATCCCGCGCTTTGTTGGATAGTAAAGTGCATCAAAACCTAAGTATACAAATACATAGGTACGTAGTGTCGAATCAGAGCAAAGTTGCGAATTCATTAAGGCGTCATTTAAAAAAAGAACCTTCTTCATAATTTCCATTAAGATCCAAATGT
>JAQFZJ010000981.1:0-14101 GCA_034695645.1 Folsomia fimetaria
ATATTCTTCACAAACACGAAATGAATGATCAAAGATATTCCTAGCTCGGGCTAATTAAGGCTGTACTGGAGGTTTTATAACTTGCAGCAAGGATATGCACCCCAACAAGCACCAGGACATGGGTCCGGTTCGGGTGGAGTTCTGTGTTGCACCTCTGCTTGCTGGTGGGCTAGCCGGACGCAGGACACCCTTAGGATGCATGGCTGCAAAACTTACCGGTGGTAAACATGGCTGTGGCGGCCATAGTGTGGGTGATTATGGACCAGGGGGAGGTATAGGAGGAGGAATGATGGGAGGTTTAAGTGCATTTGGAACAGGTGGCCTTATGACGGTAATGTAATAATATACAACGAATTTATAATATTATTAATATGACCCACTTTCACTTCCGGAACTGTTGTACTTATTTGGTTTGATTAATTTTACTTTTTACAGAAAAAGCAGCCAAGAAACAGAACAAATTATTAAAATTGTTCCACTCGCTGCAGGATGTGCTGGTGCCTACGTGCTCCAAAGGTATGATGAAACATAAGGGATTTAAGGGTCATGGTTATGGGTCTTCCAGTAGTAGCTCAAGTGCCGATTCTTATTAAACTATCTACTAGACCGTTCGAAACTGTATAATACACATCGCTCTCATTATAAATTAGAAGTGTTCTGTTCATATACCACGGGTTGCCTTGCCTTTGTACCTGGAACTTGCCTGATACATAAATAGATTGTCAGTTCTGAATATAGTTACTTCGACCATTATATTATGTTCAAACAAAACAGTACAGTACATGCATTTTGTAATTATATTTTTATTTTATTATTCTAAGAAAAAATGCCGTACTTTTTATAAGCTTTAATTAATTGGTGAATCGTGATAATGTTACTTCGTGAGATATGTAAGAACGGACGGATAATTTAAATAACAGATCTTATGTATATTGCAATCACTATTTATACAATGTAAAAAAATTATACCACTGAGATAACAAATGCCTTCATAAGGTAAATTAGCTCATCCCTCAGATAATGGGACTCTATGAGGAGTTCCAATATATTTTCTCAAATTGCTGAAACCAATGTTACAGGCTATGCCTATAATGGATGAACAATAATATTGTATAATATTTCGGCCAAATTTAATCTGATGGAAACGACAGGAAGTATGAAATAATAGCCAAAGCATTTAGTTGGAATCACAACCAAGGAATAGAAAGATCATGTGAATATTCCATCTTATCATCATTCCCCTTTTCCTTCTATTTCCTTTATGTGGTGTCAATAGATTTCCCCAAAAGAAAGTTACCCACTCATTCCTGCATGCAATATCTGTGTAGAGCCTGTCTGTAGAGAGAGATCTCTGAAACTCTCTGAAGATTCAAAAACTCTGTCAAACAAAACTTCTTTTTTTTGGCAGTTAGACCTTTGCCTTGTGACTTGACTTTCGTACGTGCTGCTATGTTGTCTGCAGAATAGTACTTAATATAACCTAGCATTGCTGCTGTAAGTAATGTAAGTAACGAACTTGAAATGGAGGGTGCTCTTTCTCTCTGCTCTTCTGTTGGCTGCCACTACTGTGATTTCCTGGAGAGAAAACACAACATACCCATCACATTCTCTCAGTTGTAGTCACTTATACTTTCAGTCAAAGTCCAGTTTACCCCGTTTATTTCATCTGCAGAATTATTATTAGTTTAGTATACTGGGCTCCATCATGGCCCATTAACAAATTTAACACAAACAAAGTGTGTAATTTCTCATTATTTTTCCACATTATGACAACTGACGAATTTCTTGTCCAGAAATTGAAAGAGATTATTCTCCGATTATACCCAACTCCTCAAACAAGTCCCATCATTATGGAAAATGGATCAACTGTATCAAACTATAAATTTCCTAAACTATTCCTTTCTTTATCGGAAAGTCGTGGGAATCATGAAACAGAAGGATTGGTCAAGTATGAAAGCAACAGCAATTTATTTGGACGTGGGGAAAGTGAGATTGGTTACAAATTCGAGAACACTTCACTATTTCAAGAAGAAGATGGCACATTCCTTGGAGTTGTACATAACATGTCGGCAGTGGATCATGTCGCAATGGGAGAATCCAACATGATTTTGGGAAACACTACAACAGTTATTTCTAATGCAAGACGGGACTTGTACGAGACTGCACTAGCTCGAAATCTGCACGAGTTTATTCAAATACTCAAAATGTCGTTGAATCCGGAAGGGAAGAGTAATCGTGAAGGGAATGGCGGAGTTAATGGGGGTGTGGACGGTGGTGGTAGTGGTGGTGGTGTTACCACTAATTTTATGGCGACAGATGGACTTAGCC
Organism: Folsomia fimetaria; assembly: GCA_034695645.1. NCBI lineage: Eukaryota > Metazoa > Arthropoda > Collembola > Entomobryomorpha > Isotomidae > Folsomia > Folsomia fimetaria. The sequence continues at coordinate 2,329 of JAQFZJ010000981.1, forward strand.
CGAACGATTTAGAATTTAACCTGACTTTGGATGACATCATGGATTTAAACATGTTGTTGGATGGATCTGAAAGTGTGCTTCAGTTTAAACATGGACTTATCATTTTCCTCTACTTTCTCATTGCCGTTGTTTCAATTGTTGGGAATTTATTAGTGGTTCAGGTACTTAATACACAATCTATGGAAAATAACTTGTATAATGTACATAAATGTTCCAAGCAAACTTCTCTTTTTTATCCAGTTGGTAATTCGAAGCCGAAGATTACACACCTTAACCCACGCACTGTTGGCTAATCTAGCTGCGGCAGACTTATTCATGGCCACGCTAAATATTCCCTTCAGGTAAGAAACAAATGATTTATTCGGACATTTTGGGAAAATTTGTGTCACATAAATAAATGGTGTGATGAAGTTTATATTATGATTTGGTTTAGAACAACTATTTGATTTCCTATAAATACAAGTTCCAATTAACAAAAATCTGTAACGTTGAGCATAAATATTTCTTCAAATAAATCTAGTAATTAAGAGACCAAACTTTCTCTTTAAAGTTGGTACGAGTGCAAATGTACTCCAAATCGTAGCATTTACCGGGTCTGTTGTCTCTCCTTTTTCTTCAAATTTCATGAGCGGAGTCCCATTTCTAGCCAACTCGGCTGCTTTTAGGCGTTGGTCTGGAGGGATGGTGAGCAGTGTATTTTTATTTATCATTTTCATTTCGTTGTTGATTTCCTCCTGCTCTATGAGATAACGCTAATAATGCCAAATGCTAATAATCTAGCACATTAACAGTGCAGATTCATACATAACATGCATAATGTCATATTTCATACCTTTGGTTCTTCTTTATCTTCATCCTCATCACTTCCAGACTCTTCACTTTCACTGGTTTCATCCAATACAGACACTGCGGAGGAGGTGGACGGACACTCAATCCTTTTATAGATTATCGTTGCATTGTTGTCATTCGGGGTATTCCGCGATTCGCCATTATCCCCCTCTTCTTCCCCCATTAACCTGCCGTTGTCCTGTCCAATATCTGAACATTGATTCTCTTTGTTCTCCGAAATCGTAGACTCTTCTTCCATCTCGACCTCCTGTTGAGTATCTTCTGTTTCTTGGATGATGACGTCGTCATGTCGTGGGATATTCGTTTCAGATGGGGGAGGAGGAACAACTGGCCGCTGGCAAACCAGATTTTCCACGTGTTGGAAGAATTCTCCCAAAACTTCGGCTTTAAAACCACACTTATATGGACAAACCCGTGTTATTTTGACCACTATCTCCAATTTCGCCTTTTTCGTCAACTTTCGCCCCGACATTTCAAAAGTAGTACAAATTGAAGTAATTTAAATAAAATAAGCAAGGGAGGAAAAGCAAAGAACGACGTCACTCAGAGTGAAAATGAGCGGAGTGAAGGGTGAGAGGAATAGAAACTGAGGCAGCCACTGTCTCTTTCTTGCGTCTCACATTGCTCACTGTAAATTGACCTGTACTTATAAAATGACGCTAAATATTCGCTAAATATTCCCTTCAGTGCTGCTAGGGTCATAATGGCGGAGTGGCCGTTTGGTCCCGTGCTCTGCCATTTGGTTCCCTTTGTCCAAGTGACATCAGTGTACGTCACTTCCATCACAATGGCTGTTATAGCCATTGACCGCTATTCGGTGAGTAGAAAAACCAAACTACTATTTTTTTAAAGAAATGCAGATTCACTTTCATCAAGATTTTTAAGAAATGTAATAATATTTTTTCAATTGCAAGGTGATTATGAATCCACTCGGGAGAAGGATGAAAAGTTCGCATGGAGTCCTCCTCGTCCTTGGCATTTGGGTCTTGTCCGGGTTGCTTTCCCTTCCTTACGCTATTCATCATAAGGCAAGTAGACGAACCGAACTAACTAACCGTATACCACAATTTTATGCATAAGATGTTTGTGCCATTCAAACCCATTTATAACTGTAGCAGTCCTTTTATTCTTCTAGTGTTAGTGAGAGATAAGAGGATAATTCTCCGCCTACTCAAAACTAATTGCTGAGTTTGCATTTTATTTGCTAGTGTAAACCAAAGGTAATGGGGAATGAATCGCGACATTCATTCTATGAAGATTGCATGGGCTGCATAACTCATTTCTCGTTCATATTTTCGTTCCTTTTGGAATAAGTCCAACCAGAAATTGTCTCTCCACTTTTTGTGAATGCTGGCTAATATGAACCAACAAACAAAGATGACTTTCAGCCAGCCAAGAATCTTATTGCATCTCAAAAGTTAGCTTTCTCGTTCTCTGTGCATAAATGTCTTCCAATTTATTTGATACAGTCTCAAATACGTACATGCTTGCTTTTCTCTTCATCTCGTTGTAATAAATCTCAAATTTATGGGTGCCATCATTCATATTCTACCACAAGCACAATATTATTGTCCTGTCATTTAGTTATTATCAAAGACATCTTAATCATATAGGTTATGGCAAAAGTCATTCAAACTTATATACAGATTTCTAGGAGTACAAATTTACAGCTTTTATAAATGTGTACTGTTTTGTTTCCTGTATTCAGTTAGTTTAGAGAAGACACTCAAAAGATAACAAGATACCAATAACTAATAAATGCATGCTCATTTATTGCAGGTTGTCCGCGTCCTAACGGTTGGAGTGGTGAGTAGATGTCAAGCCGACTTTGGCTCATTTAGGCCGTGGTTGACCGTAGGAACTTTTCTCGCCCAATATTTGGTTCCTCTCGCTTTCACGACAGTTTCGTATTTTTCCATCATGCAGAGGTTGAGACAACGCACGGATGCTTTAGGTAAATATAATAATAAGTAGTTAATTGTTCTCCAAGCTATTAAAGTTCAGTAACTAGTCCATTTCTTATAGGGTCCACAACACCTCGCCAAATTGAAGCACAATCTCGAGCAAAAAAGAAAACTATTAAGATGCTCGCATTGACAGTTGTATTTTTTGCCGTGTCCTGGGCTCCAATTAACATTTACCATTTGCTCACCCATTTCTCTCTTGTACGCAATAATATTATTTTTAAATTTTAAATTCAAGTTAAAAATAGTAGACAATTATTATTGCATATAATAATGAGTACATAACCCATTTTTTTTAATTTACGGTGCGCATCTTTTAGGTACGGCATAACTCGACTGCAATTCTTGTCTGCCATCTGATCGCAATGTCTTCGTGTACCGTGAATCCCTTCATCTATTGTTGGTTTAATGACCACTTTCGACGTGAAGCGCTCAAATGGATGCGTTGCTTTAGGACTAGGAGGGACCCAATTGTTCGTCCTGGTGTGGAAATGAATGGAATGTTGACCAGAGCAGATCAAGCGTGTGGTGGTGGAACACAGTCTACGACATTTGCGAGTATGAGTTTGAGAAGTCCGAGATTACCGCATTCATATAGTCACCAGGGACATTTGATTGGAAGGTAAATTACCAGGCACAGAAAAATACCAACATTAAACCAACTATGCAGACTGACAGACGTATATAAAACTTAATATTTTGGTAGAAATAACCATCAAACTACATTTATCGAGTGTGGATCCACCCATCAGAGCGAAGGGACATATCAAGTTCCATCATCACTTTCTTCTCTTGAATCCAATAGGAAATTAAGACCCTGTTTTGACGACCCACTCACCCATTATGGTCCAAAGGGCCATCTTACGAAGATTGACGTCGAAGTAAGATACACAGAGAGACCAGAGTCTCACTTTTTGGTGAGAACCCATTCCTACGAAGATATTTTCACTGCTAATTGTACCACCACAACAAGGACGCAACGGGCTGAACCTATGGTGGGTGTCATGAGTGCAAGTGATGAAGAGGAGGAGGACGACGATTATGCACAAGACTATTTGGAAGCATTGTCGGATTTTCACAATGAAAAATTGGTGTGTCGAAAAATTTATGTACACGAAGAGACAAGAAGTAACAGACGAGGACAGGAATTATGCGAAGAAGTTGACAAAGTTGAAGTTGGCAAAGCTAAAATTGATGATACGGATTGAAATAGAATGTGGTCTATGAATCAGTGCCGGTGGGTGTGGTTGGCTGAAGGGAAAAGTATGATGGCATAAAGGGTGCACTTGTTTAAAGAAAATAGAACGAATTGCACGGTTTAATTTATAGCTGCTCAGTCAAGTAATTTAACCTTGATAAAATAATATAATACATACAGAGATACGAGTGTAGTGTAATATGCCTTCCTTTAACACAATCATATACGGTAGTAACAAACACGGATTCAGCCATAATTTCTAATTACTCGAGTAAATGAAGTTTGCACGGTCTGTTACAAAATTCTAAAAGGATTAATTTGCCAATAATTGTATGCATGGTTAACAAAACCACAATCTTCCAACAGAAACTATACCAGAAATTATAGTACATATTCATTCACATGACTTGATTGAAGTGATGCTACTAAAATAAAGAACGTGCATTAGTATTATATTATAACGATTGGTTTAATGTATTGAGTGATTGAGTCTGTAGTTTACACATATTGATTTAAGATGTTAGGAAATTATTGTAAAATCACAAAGCTAGATTAAAAGTGTACTTAAAAACTGGTTCTTATTCTTTACTGTCCACAAATAACAAATATCGGTATATTATGTATAAATAATGCGCATATTCTTTGTAGGTTAACCCATGAAGTGCAGAATAAATAGCTTAATGAATAAATTGGGGTTGAATTGGCTGATTACAAATGAATTCTTGTGGTCTTCAACAGCATTCTTATACTTATGTCAGTTTTACATCCGAATGGCTTATCAACTCGCTTAGCCACATACTTTCACTACCGAACATACCACATTGCCAGTTTCACATATATAACAATTCTTAAATATGCTATAATATTACAAAAATTGGATCATCAACCAATTTATCACGGAATGTTAAAATAATGTATCTTAATAGAATATGTATGAATATATATCATTGTGTACAATTCGTAATATTATTAGGAGTCAACTCCCTTTAGCACTTCCAGGAAATAGTTTGAACTCTCGATTGTCCAACCTCAGTCTGACATAAAGATCAAAAATAGCTTCCAAATTGGTTTGAAGTCCTTCCACAAATATTTTCACTCTGGTCATAACATCTTCATTATTAATTTCGATTTCTGATGAATAATTGGTCATGGATTTGAGTAGTTCCTTTCTCGTAGGAGCGGCACGACTGAGGATCTGATCATTAAGTTACAAAATAAATATAGTTTAACATCATCACTTTATTTAAATTATTTGCCTTGTCAAAAAATAAAGTAGGACAACGTACAATAAAAAGTTTCTGTAGCATCCAGTTATGATAAGGTTTCAATGAGAGCTCGTAACTCAAGCGCATATTTTCCAGAAGGCTTTCATGAGCTATATTCCTCTCATGATCCATCACCAGTGCGTGAAGAAACAGACAGATGAAGTGAAGTCCTCTGTCAAATGGAAAACAATAATATAAAGATTAACTTCATGTATTTAAATATTATTTCATACATAGAAGCTAAGCTTGGAAACCTTTTGAGCCAGAGAAGTGAATCCGCTGCATAATTCTCTCCTTTACAAACCTCATGTTCAATCATATCCTGAATGTAGGCAAACCGTTCTGGATCTTCCGAGAACTTTGCGCTCAGTTTCTGTACAAATTAAAATAATCGAAAAGTATTAAATCGAACATTCATCTTTCTTATTGATTTATTTAGTCCTAAACGATACACTACGTGCATATGCATACCGTGATGTTTCCTTCGACATCATGTTTTACAGGACTGTATAATTTTCCCAAATTATCTATAAAATAGGACTAAATTTGTAATTCAATGTATATTTTCTTGTATTGACAACCTAACAAATTCTTACCAAAAAACTTTAGCACAACTTTTGAAGCGTCAAGAAATTCTTTTGTTGATATTCGACCGTTTTGCAATCTTGGCCAGGAGAAGTGAGACGTCAATTTGACAAAACTTACTTCCTGTTCCATTCTTAGAATTATTGTCATTTACGATATTGCGTCAGCGTTCTCCAGAAAATTCACATCACATTTTTACTGTGTAAGTGCACTTGCTTAATGCTAATAACTGGAGATAATTATTATCGAATTATAAAACTAGAATTCTATCACAAGACAAATCCAAAAGTAGTATGGGATTCAGTGTGAAGTCCACCAAATACAGATGTATTATAAAACCACACCACTCGCCCCGTTCTGATATCACTTATCGATTTCTTATCAATCTACATAGCCTTCCATTAGTGTGGGAAATATAACATGCAATTAATAGCACGTTATCAAACCTTTACCCCTTTGTTTGCATTGCTTGTTGCTACTTGCTCGTGGCCAGCCAAACAACTGATCAACTAACTTTTTTACCTTATGGTAACTAATCTTCATGTAATGTTGTGTAGCTATAGTTACATATTACATAACATATTATTATAGTGCTGACTTTAAACACCTATGTATCTATACAAACGGAATCGCGTCTTTAGCATCATCATTCTAGTTTAAATTAAATGGCTTTATGAATATAACATACAATGACACGCTTTTGTGAAAACAAGTGGTAACAATTTTAGTGGATTGTATCGATTCTGTGGTTTTGGAATGACGAGTTTCTTTAATGCATACATATTCATTCATTTTATAAGCGAAAGTACGAAAGACATACGAGTATGAGAATTATGTGTAGTGTGTACTTAATAAATATTGATCTTTTAAGCAAACTATCAAAATTAATGTATTGACAAATTTGTCATATGCTTAATTTGACTGAACTTTGTAGCTTTGCAATGTGTATGTATAAGCCATTCAAATATCAGAATGTATGCCAAATAACCAATATTACCAAATAAATACAACACTATGGGGATTTTATATCACAAGTATTTTTTAAATAGATATTTTAAGATTTATTGGTGCTCAAAATTTTAGATATATTTTTACTTGAAATTTGTGCAGCTAACAATTTGTATCATTTTAATGACAAACTACTTCAAAATTGAAGTAAACCGTTTCTATTCAAATGCATCACGTCATGCATCCTTCGTGTATGGCAACAATACTACACGAATTTGTAACGTTGTCTGACTCATCCATCCCGAGAAACACGAACTTAGTTTTTAATGCTCTCTCTCATATTTTATGCACATTTGTTTTTTGCAATGATGCAATCGTATCGTATGGTCCTTTCTTGTAGCTCACTTTTGTAACTCGCATCGCACACGGCATTGCATTGATAATAAAATGCCGATATAACGTTGAGCTAATAAGCCAACGTTCACCCTAATATCTCAACTAACTTTTGCCTTATTTAACCTGCAGCAGGTTCTTGCAATTGGGTATGACGAACGTTTACGTTGTTGATTTACTATAAAAGTTGATGCAACCAAACACAAAGAATTCATTCTTGCCATATATGTACCTGCTCAAGTAGCAATAATACAACAATACCTTAAACCTGTATTTATTAAAAAATAAAATTTCCAATCGGAACTTAAAATTCATTTTGAAATCAATCATGAATTTAACTTCATATCCCGATGTTTCCCTTATTCTTGGGGAGACGGTCTCATCGCAATCGGATTGCTTTAATAATCAAGAAATCAATCAAGAAGTCTGTACAAGTTCCAAGTTGGTCTCAAATACCTCATTGCATGCAACGCAATCAGTGCCTAATACAGAGTCAATTTCAACAGTATTATTTTTATGGCATTCGTCATTTTTAACACGGTGGGCAATTCTAGTCTCCATCAGTTTAGTATCATTTTTAGTATGGAGAGCTGCCAATTATTTGGTGGAGTCGGGTGTCGTATTTTTCACTAAACTATTAACGGTGAGTGTGATTTGCATATGGTAATTATGTCATAACCTAATATGAATATTTTGACTGAATGTATGATCAATTTTGTTTTGTAGATTTCTGTTCAATTAACGGGTAGCATATCGTGTAACGGGTCCAGTAATGACGCCGTATATCATACCCTTATCCGATGGTTAGGAAAGAAGACAAAGGGGAACCATAGTCAGAAAGTAGCGTCCAAAACTGTAAATTCCAAACCCGATGATGATGGGGACTCAGATTCAGAGGATGAAAATTACCGTCCGTCACCCGATTACGAGTATGTATACCGACACACCCTCACGGTAGGATATGGGGTTAATGATGTCCTTTACCGGGGTCGGTGGCTGCGTCTGACTCGTGATGTAATTGACCCTTCTACCAAAGTGTACTCTACTTCTCAAGAGCTCTTAACTCTCACCACATTCTTCTGGAATAAAAGCCTCCTTACAGAAATTATGGAACTTTCCAAACCAAAACCTAAAAAGAAGGATAATGCCAAACTAGTCATTTATAAGGCATTGGTGGACGAGTTGTGCTGGTCAAGAATGGGTGGGGCTAAGAAGAAACGACCACTAAACACGTTGGTTCTCGATGAACAAACTGTTTCACGAGTTGTAACGGATGTGCACAAATTTCTCGACATGGAATCCTGGTATTTGGAGAGGGGCATTCCATACAGGCGAGGGTACCTTTTATACGGTCCACCAGGCTGTGGAAAATCCTCCATTGTAAAATCAATCGCTGGTGAACTCAACTATGATATTTGCATCTTCTCTCTGTCCCAAAAATTAACAGACAATGCTCTTACCGAGTTGTTTAATTCTGCTCCGGAAAAGAGTATTATCCTTTTGGAAGATATTGATGCAGCATTTAAAAGTCGAGATCAGGAAGGGGCTTCTGCACGAGAAACAAATCTCGCATTTGAGGGATGTTCACAATCAGCTCTAACTTTTATGGGGTTGCTCAATGCTCTGGACGGCGTTGCATCGGCAGATGATGGACAACTGGTCTTTATGACTACAAACTATCCAGAACGACTTGACCCCGCACTTATCCGCCCTGGAAGGGTGGACCTAAAGATTTGTGTCGACTATCCTAGCGATTCTCAGATTGGAGGAATGTTTAAAAAGTTTTATCCAGAAATGGATGCCTCGTCCGAGTTGGTGGGGAAGTTTGTGGAGGTGATTAGAGGATTGGACCTTGGGGGACAGAAGGTGTCCATGGCTATGCTTCAAGGACTAATGGTCGTATATCGGGATGACCCAAATGAAGCTATTGCTAATGCTCAGGAACATTTTAAGGATCAATTCTCTAATTGTAGACTTGCTAGAGATAAATGTGCTTTATTGTATTCGTAAATATTGCATATTCGTAAAAGTATTTATTAATTTTTTGCATGCATTCTTTGTTAGTCAACTTAATATTACTTAATAAATCAATATAATCATGCTTTAATTATGATTTGATTGTCAAATTATGAGATGCACTACTGTGATATAAACAATAATAAATTACCATCCATCTTAGAACTGAATTTTTTTTACTGTTTTTTTCAAATGCAATATTTTATTAATTATGCAGAGCATTTTATACATAAAAACTATTTTAATAATATATATTTTTAAGTGTATATAATAAATACGAAATAAATATAATGAAGAAAAGTGTTTATTTAGCATCAAAATGCAAAAAGTATTTCATAAAATATGGGACTAAGGATTATTAGAGGCAGTAAACTCTATATACATCTTGCATCAGTTTTTTTATTCTAGACCTTGGTCTTTGATGTTGAAGTGTTGTTGTTGTTATTCAGCTGTGATTATTTTAGCACATATTATGATAAATTCTCAAACAGAATCCTGCTGAATTGAATATTTTAATTTAAAAAAATTGTATCTCTTTTATGAAGTGTGGTTTTCGAATCGTTGTTTGTAGTGTTTCACATATTTTGACATTTTGACGGATTGAAATGGCAGGCTGCTTTTCTTTCTTTTGGTAAGACTTATTCTTATCATAATAATATTAATTAACAGTTGGAGTTGAAACCTGGCAATTAATTATACACAATCACGGGCAAATAACTTTTTAATATGCCATTGAAACGGGTGCACTGTACTATAATAATAAAAAGGAAATGCATTGTTTGTTCTTTCTTTCTTTCTGCTGCCTTTTTATAATAATTTAATTAATTAATGTATAAATGATCTAATAATTCAATTAAATGTATGGTCTATGATTTCATTTTCATAGCTGCTTACCTCACTCTCATTCAGCAGATTGCCTATTTTAGCTGACATGGCTTTGTGTTCCCTCTACCAGCAAAATTGAGTACGATTGAGTGAACGGATTGCATTTCTTTCTCTGTATTTTACTGTGCAATATAATGCATGTGAGTGTAATCCCGCTACCCAGATTTCGTTTGTAGGCGAAGAAAAAGACGGAACGACGACTTTTTGTCCAATTTTAATCAGTTTAATTACTGCGACGATTATTTATATAGATATAATTAAACTCTGTGACCAAACGGAAGGTGAATTGTCGTATCCCCGCCACTATTCTGAGCTCAATTTTGGTCAAGTTTTTGAGAGAAGTCTTGCAAAATAGGTGGAAAATAAGGACGAAACACAAGAAGGTCTAACAGGTATAGAGAAATTGGCATAATTAATAATTAATTGAATAGTTAATATGATGCAGTCATTGACTAATGGTTTAGACATGATGAACAAAGTGTTTATCTAGTCGTCCGCTACAATCAATACAAAAAGAAGCATTCTAATAATAACTTTTCAATGTCGCAGTATGTCGTCGTCTACTTATGTGAAACCAACGAAGGAGGAGTTCTTTAAGGGAAGATTAGAGGAGATGGGCCTGTGGGCGAAGTACAGGGAGAATGAGCGCGTGCAATATGGTGTGACGCAGCACCGACTACAAATTCGGGTGAAAAAATATTATGAATTATAGCTGAAATTGAAAGGACTGATCCAACTAATATAACTAATTTTTATACAGATTTATCGTGGAAGCTCGGAAGTGGCTTTCACCACAGGCGGATATTGGGGAGCGAACTCCTATCGCGAGAGTGCCTTCGAGCAAGGCATTCGGAAGTTAGGTACTATAGACCCCACCGGGATGTAAATATATTCCTCACCACCTTGTCAGCGGATGTGTCAGGTTTAAGTATACTAGTGACTAGTTTATTGTTAGCTTCAATTTGTTCTCCATTCAAGTTTATTATCCACGTATTAGAAATATGTACAATGAAATACATACCAACAATTTAACAGGGTTCCATTAAATTGTAATGTCATAATTTGTATACTAGGTACAATCTTTAACAGAAATCTATTTTTCTAAAGCAATCGAACTGTGAGTAAGTACGAATAGAATCTCTATGTATTGCCAATAGTTTTTAGCAAACTTACATTACTCCTAGCCTCTAGGACATAAATATTAGCGATTGTCTTGTTATTTTAACTATTAACTTTAATCAATCCTATGATTCCTATGTATCACAAAAGGTCATTAGGAAACCTCGAAGTGGAACTTTATTTAAAATTTAAAGGCAGGATGCATTGTTAATTGGTCGTGTATCGGGTTGGTCGTAAAGAAGATACATATAGCCTAACGAGGCAAGTATTTTGCTAATCAAATTGTGGTTTGTTGAATCCATGAATTTGTTGCTTAATTAACTAAGATTTATTCATCTCGTATCTAAATTGACTTTAAATTAGCTTTAATAATTTTGTGGTTTGTAATTGTGGGTTGTTTAGTTTGATACGGGTACTTGTACTGCGGAATATGAAAATAATTTTAACGATATGCATAAGATTCATTTGAAATCGAATAAACCGTTACAAACGAATGTAAAGAAGGGGCGAAACAAAGTGTTTTGCTCTGGCATATTGGGTAAAATGATTCA
>JAQFZJ010000982.1:0-14079 GCA_034695645.1 Folsomia fimetaria
ACCCCCAAACAAACAAATCTCCTTGTCGATGTGTCTCGAACTAATATCTGCAGTATCTCGTTCTCTATGCTCTAGCTAATGCTCTAGCTGATGCGCTGACCTGGTCAGCCTGACCATAAATAAAACAAAAATCCAACGTTCTACCTACTCAAATCACAACACACAAAGTAATTAATTCTTGCAGTCAAATAGTGAAAGTGGGTGAGGTGAAAGTTTTGCCTTTGTTTAAACACAAGATCTGCATACAACGTAAATATTAATTCTTGAATAGTTTAATGCTTTATTCAATCATTGTATATTTAATTTTTTTGGTTTGATTATGTTTTACCTTAAATTTATAAGATTGTTATTTTATTTTTCAGGTGTATGTTCGCTAATATTATATTTTCTTCTCGATGTAGCTCAAATTATTGTTTTTGTGGGAATGGCACCGGTATGTAAATCGGGGCAGAATGGAATCTCGTTCATTTTGACACAGTGCGTGCAGTGACGACAACGAGCTGACAGTCCGTCGTCCAAGTCAGTCTGAAATCCACATCATCGAATTGATCGCCGTATTATCATCCATCATCATATGCCATGGAAGGAATTCCCCCTCTTTTTGCCCCCCTCCCACTTTAATTAAGGCCCTTCCTTGGTATACTCGTGCCAGTTTGTATAGTTCAAAAGGCCACAGATACGGTATGTATAATTATAATCTTATTTTTATTGTGTTCCTTCAGAGCTCAATTTGATCATATTTGATTATTACTTATTACTCAAAGTTTATAGATTTTGGATGAATGCATTTAAAAAATAATGTGTGATGATAATAAAACTGAACAGGAAATGGGGTCCTCATCTGGGTCAAGGTCCGGTCAGTTCAATGCCGACGCAAAGTTCCTATGTTTTCAAATTGAACATTTGACGAATACAACACAATTTATTATTTGCTCAATTGGGGTCTTCGTATTTTTCATTTTATATGGATATTTCCAAGTATGTTAAATTGCAGATAAATATTAGGGTATATACAAATACTTTATCAAGTAAACATTTTTGTAATTTTTATTCCAAAGGAGTTGATTTTCACTCTGCAAGAGTTCAAACCTTACGGATGGTATCTTACATTTGTGCAGTTCATCTTCTACTCGATTTTTGGATTGATGGAAACACATATTCGAAATGACCGTCACAGAAAGTACTTACATATTTTGTTTATGCATTATGGCACATATATCCACATGTTAATGTGTGTTATATGCACATATATGTTAATAGAAGTCTACGCATATATCTCACAACATAATTTGTAATTTTTAGAATACCTTTGAAAACGTATGCATTGCTGGCGCTTTTGACAGTTGGAACTATGGGATTCTCGAACGCTTCCTTGGGTCATTTAAACTACCCAACTCAAGTGATATTTAAATGCTGCAAATTAATTCCTGTCCTAGTTGGATCGGTATTAATTCAAGGAAAAAAGTATGCTCCATTGGATTATTTCGCCGCTGTGATGATGTGCTTGGGATTAATATGGTTTACCTTAGCCGATTCCAAGCTATCTCCAATTTTTGATATGATTGGTATATAGAAATTAAAGAGGGTTGAAAATTATAAATGTCAAACATGTTATGAATACAATTTCAGGTCTAGCTATGATTAGTAGTGCGCTGTTTTGTGATGCTATAATTGGAAATGTACAAGAAAAAGCAATGAAAACTCATCATGCCTCCAACGCTGAAATTGTTTTATATTCATACTTCATTGGAGTTTTTTATATTTTGCTCTACCTACTGGTTTCTGGAGATTTCCTTCCTGCATTTAATGTTTGCCTTGAGGTAGTTATATATTACAACATCAACAATTATGAATACTTCAATTGTAAAAAATGCACTTTAATTCCAGCACAAAATGAAAACATATGGATACGGCTTTATATTTTCCTTGACTGGATATATTGGTGTTCAAATCGTTCTTCAATTGGTACGTACAGGAGGAGCATTCGCAGCAGTGACAGTCACAACATGCAGAAAAGCAGTGACTATAATCATTTCGTTTTTAGCTTTTCAAAAACCGTTTAGCTTCCAATATGTATATTCTGGGTCCTTAGTTGTAGCTAGTATTTATCTTAACATGTATTCTAAAAGTCATCCAGATTTTTCAATTGCGAAATGGCTTGAAGGTGTAAAACTAAAATTGTTACATCAGCAACCATACAAGAAATTTGTTCAAGACGTGTGAAAATCTTTGATGATGATCTATGTACTTGTGTGCTACTAAATATGCTAAATTATAAAGTTTTTATTATGTTTGAGCAATTCACCTGTGATATGTACCACGTCTGTATGAATAATGTCAAATTATTACGAATACAAATACTGATATTTGCAGAGAAAAACCCTTTTTGTTTCGAGGGGATCTGTAAGATTGATTAATGTTCGATAGATCTTTCCCGTGTTTTTTACTGGATGTCTTAACCTAACAACTTTCCATCCTAGCTTAATTTTGTGATGTGCAACGTAACTGATAATGATTGGCATTGGGAGATAAAAGTATTGCGAATCCCACCGAGCTTTTTTCAGATTAAACCTGCATGTCTCTAGTCCAACAGAAACATCATATCTATATATAGTTCAAAACAGAAGGAACAGCGTACACGATAGTTAAACAGTCAAGATGACTCAATTTGAAAACAATTATCATCAAAACCTGGCGAACATATTCCAAGGGTAAATAGGAAAAGTAGTGTTTCAGTATTTCTCTACAAAACGTTTGCATATTTTCTTTTGCTAAATACTAGAGTAGACAAAAACCATGATGGACAAATCAATGCTCAAGAACTACAAAGTGCCCTCTCAAACGGTACTTGGCTTCCCTTCAACCCCCAAACGGTCCAACTCATGATTAGTCAGTCTTTCAATACATTATTATTTCTCATTCTGATTGTGTGTAATAAGAAAACATAACCTAATAATAAACGATCCTTAACGAAAAATAGAAATGTTCGATCGCCGAAACACAGGATCCATAATATTGGACGAGTTTACAATGCTGTGGAAATATGTGAATGATTGGCAACAATGCTTCCATGCGTTTGATCAGGATAACTCTGGCTTCATTGACGCTCAAGAGTTACATATGGCCTTCCAGACATTTGGATATAGATTTAACCCACAGATCACCAGTCTGATGATTGCAAAATTTGACCGACAAAAAAATGGTCTTTTGGCGTTTGACGATTTTATCCAATGTTGCGTGATGCTTAACGTAAGCAGCCATATAATCTTGTGCAGGCGTCAGCTATGCTATGAGGTATAGGCTAACTTTTAACGTCTTCTTTTATGAAATTGTTGTAGAATATCACGGATGTATTTCGAGGGCTGGATGCGGACAGAGATGGGATTATCACAATTGGATTTGAACAGTTCATCAGCATTGCTCTCAATTTGATCTAAAAATTAAACGACATTTGGAGAAGAATTAACGGAATTAAAAGACAATTACACCGATTTCCCTGTCATATACTTTCATGCTCCACACACTACCTCTCAATATTGTATAATATGTATATACTCTAGACGTATAATATGTATTGTTAATATTCTGCTATTTTGTCCAGCTAGTCAAGTACCTCTATGTATTTATTTGTACCTTTTCCAATTTACTTATTACAGGTATGCAGTCTCGTGAAAAACTTATTATACAGATACTGTACACCGGCAATAAAAATGCAAGTGAGCGGAAATTAGTATGTACTATACGCATCAACAATGACAATCTTTTTATAAATATTTGATCTGAACAGTGAGCTCCAACTCATGAATGCATCATCGACAAACAAATGTGACGTGATAAGGATGACGGTAATGTTAGAATAGCATGCACTAGTAGCAGTAAGTGTTCAATACCAAATATGTTAATTGTAATAATGACGTATTTTATGGTGATGTGTATCTGTATTCATTGCATCACCATTTATTCAAACAAAAAACGAACGCGATGGACAAAGCACGGTGA
Organism: Folsomia fimetaria; assembly: GCA_034695645.1. Classification (NCBI taxonomy): domain Eukaryota; kingdom Metazoa; phylum Arthropoda; class Collembola; order Entomobryomorpha; family Isotomidae; genus Folsomia; species Folsomia fimetaria. Next base: position 4,000 of record JAQFZJ010000982.1, read on the forward strand.
AAGAAATGATAGGGAGTCAGAAATCTTTACTCTGATCTGATGACTGTGGATTGAGGCAACTCAACCATTCTAACTTTGTGAGTGATTCACTAAAAGTATTCTCGCACAGTAATTTTGTTAGCACTTAGCACTCGGCAAGTTTGTGCAATTCTAATCTACATATTTATTGATATATTATTATAGAGAAGAACAGGCTGCGCAACAGGTTCACAATAATTTACAGATATTTGTAGGTAGAGATTCATAAAGAAGCCTTTTTTTGTTCAGTTTGTTGCGAGAGTTGTTGTATGCTGCCCAGCTGACACGTACTTAATTAGTCAGAGATTTATTAAAGTGACTGGTTATATCTATGTCCACGAAATCGTTTTTACAAATTTTGAACTGAGAATTGAGATCCGTGTGTGTTGACAGTTGACTTTGACAGGTCGGATTAGGATAGAAATCGTAGATTTGAGGTAATTGCGAAGTTCAGTAGTGTTGAGATTTGAGGGAGATGGCATATTACAATCAAGGACCACCTCCAGGACCTCCGCCAGCCCCTGATAGGAACTTTCTTTATTCCGTTTTTCAAAGGTAAAAAACTGTTTTATTTAATACCCAAAAATGTAAATGGTATGTTTTTATTGTTTAACAAAAGTAATCAAACGCTTTTATTTGATTTTTGTATGGAGCATAAATTACAGAATAAATCTGTTCAAACAATACATTTCATATATATTCGATGTTTTCTCATGTTTCAGAGTGGATAAAGATGGAAGTGGCTCAATCAATTCGATTGAATTACAAGCTGCATTAAGCAACGGGACGTGGACACCTTTTAACCCAGAGACGGTTCGCCTCATGATCGGTGGGTCACTAATTTTACCTAGATCGGATTCAACATGCTTATTTTGTTTTATGTCGAAATTTAGGAATGTTTGACCGAGACAATTCAGGGACAATAAATTTTGAAGAATTTGGTGCATTGTGGAAGGTAAATCCAATGTATAACTGCTGGAATAATTTAATGCGGCACGATTAATGTTAAATAATGACATACTAGAGGTGAATGTGAAAAAATGTTACAGTATTTACATGGTTTGTTGTTTGACTAGTATGTTACAGACTGGCAACAATGCTTCCGATCCTTTGATCAAGACAATTCGGGCACCATTGATCGTAATGGTAATAATCTATTGCCTAATACCTATTATAACAATACCTATTATATATCACCACGTCTATTATTACGTATGTACGTATATTTTAGAATTACAAAACGCCTTGCACACATTTGGATACAGGTTAGCCCCTCCAACAATAGACATCATGCTCAAGAAGTTTGATCGCCTTGGACGAGGAACAATTGCATTTGATGATTTTATTCAATGTTGCGTCGTTCTTCATGTAAACAGACTTCTATTTTTGTTTGAAATTGGACGGCTTATAATTTTTCTATTTTTATAGACGCTGACTTCGTCATTTCGTCAATATGATGTCACTTCGACTGGGGTGATTTCGATTCACTATGAACAGTTTCTGCAAATGGTACTAGGATTGAAAATGTGAAAAATGTAACTAACTATGCTGATATTATTTACCCCAGCTATGCTTCATGTCATTCCTAACATTTTGAATATTCTTGAAGTGCTCTATACCTAAAGTTGCTTTATAATTTTAGTTCTTGTGCATAGGATAGAAATCGTTGTTTGTTTGATGCATAAACTTTTGTATTGTCTGGTCGGTAATATATTCCAAATTAAATTGTAAAATTATGAATGATGGACAAATGTTTATTAAACCTAACGTTATATGAATATTGACCTCGACTTGGTACAATTTATTTGGTTCCACCATTAATTGCTATACTATTCCACCATTAATTACTATTAATCCAACTAATTTTGACTAGATATACAGTTTTTACAAGATAATTTGCAAAACAATCTCAAAGTTGATTATTAAATCAACTAAACTACGTTTACTGACTACCGAATCCGTCTGCGATTATTAGTAAATAAGTGAGTCTATCATGTTAGCACTAAATGTAGCGTCAGTGGTCAGTCCATGGAACAGGTGTATTATTGCATTGCGGAAGAAGGCATAACGAATTGAAGAATCACAAATCTCAGTCTAATCCAGGGGAATGAGGCTGCAAAAACGAGTACTATATGTTAATGGTTACTTACTACAAAGGCACATTTGAATAATTTTAGAGATCAACACACAAATTCACAAACAAAAAGGTTAAGCATACTAGATTAAGATTGAGCAAAAAGGATACGCATTTGTTTGGTAATGGTGAAAACTATTTTTTTTCAAATACGAAGACAATTAACCGAAAACTGAAAAGACGCCACAAATATAAAAATATTTATTGTTGTTTTGCCTGGAGGATAGATTTTTCGCGAAGTGTAGGTGAGTAATCTCTTGACTGGGTCACTTGTGTTCCAGGCAGTCTCGGGGGGTGAAGACTTTGTCTAACAGTGAAACGACGACCAGCGATATCAATCTACATATAAAAATAATAGACGTTTAATGTCAAATAATGGAGAACTTCCTAGTAATTCGTAATATACAACCAAATCAAATACATGGTAAAAAAATACCTGATAAAGTGCGTCTTTAGACATTACATATTCCGTTGTGACGGGTAAAAACTCTCCAGTTTTGTAATCTTTATTTACAATGAAACCCAGAGCAATCATTCTTTCCAATGTGAAGCCATATCTGGGAAAAATATGGAATGTGAATATTTTTCGTTAAAAGCCTAAAAATTATGATTTCTTCCATACCCTCCGGAAGTTGTGGCACCGACATATACTCCATTCCGGAAAATCGGTTCTCCACCTGACCACCCATCACTGTTCATTCAGAACACGTTTCTCCAATAAAATCTTGGTACGTTTCTTACCCCACATCCAAACATCATTTTCAGCGTCGTGGTCGTCGTCCATGGTAAAATGCACTAATCTTCGAAATAATCCTTGTTCATTTTGCTTTTGAAGAGCAGCTTTTCCTATAAATTCTCCTTTCTCGAATTTCACACGATGTATCCGACCTGTAGTAAGTAATTAAGGCAAGGTCTACACAAGACAAATAAGTTCAAACAATATTTATTCACCAATTTCTAATGGCGTTGTCCTACTATCCATTTCTTCGCCCCAAAATGGAACAAATCGTTCCAATCTCAAAAAACGGAGCGTAAGGTAACCTAGAAATTTGGAGAGCATCATTAATCGTGCTGCTATCTACGTATTGTTTTACCGGAAAAAGCCACTTTCAGAACTTTCAGGACTTTAGATTTACCTGCATTTTTTATCCCGTAGTCCTTCCCGACCTTCATAAGTTGATCATAGACATGAACCGCATATTCCGAAGGAATATATAGTGAATATCCTAGAAAAGTTTAAAGATTAAGAGGAGTGATATACAATTATATCATAATTTGTATGTCTCACCTGGTTCCCCAGAATTCGTAACAGATAATAACTTTATAGTTTTTGGAGTATGTCCCAGGCTGACCATCTAGATTTTGGTGTAGAATTAGTTAAGTTGGGAAATAGGTTCAGAAAATATACGACTAATTACTTGATAAGTGAAAGGTAACATCTTTAAGTCAATGTCATCTTCAACTAACTGTGAAAGCACTTCTCGAGATTTGGGACCTAACAAGTAACCAATTTGCAAATTGTATTATTACTGTTATTAAAAAAAATATAATCGTGGCATGACATAAGAGTTATATGATTATTACCAATAATGAGTAAAACCGTATACATGGAGGTCACGTCATTTATTTGAACGTATCGATTTTCATCCAAATTTCTTTCCATCCAATCTGCAATTCGTGTCTGCTGTTTCGTAGGTGCAACCATGAAGTAACTGAAAATAATTATCTTATAAAACAAGTCGGTGCAAAATACATGCAAACGATTAAATATACTTGTATATGAACATGTCATAACTAGTCACCTATTGTGATGTTCTCGAATCAGCATGCAGTCATTTTCATAGCCGCCTTGCTCATTATGCATACTGGTAGGACTGACGTGACCAACCGGAACGTCGATATCGTTAGCAGAAAGCTTTTGCAAGAAGTCCACTACTTCTCCTTTTGCAGACTAATCAAATTCCATACGTATAAATTAATAACAATTACAATAAAGATCATATGAATGCTCACTCGTATTTTGAATTTGCTGAATGAGGACATATCAATGACACCAACCCCTTCCCGGCACGTTTTGTATTCGTCTTTCAAATTTTCAAAAAAATGTGGTTTCCAATATGTCCCGAGTGGTAACTCGGTATATTTTCCAGCTAATGGACCATTTAAAAAAACTCGTAGTTAACTACACCGTCGTGGTACTAACGTTATAAAATGTTATTAGTAATACGTTCGTGCTCCAAATCAAAGTACAGTGGACGCTGTAATAAATAAAACCAATATTAACCATATATGTACATGATTCGAGGAGGAGAATATCATTTGGAAACAGGGAGTGTAAGATTTCAGTAAACTGCAGGATCAAACCTCAAAGCTCATAATATTTCCAAAAACTGCTCCTTGATTCCTTAAAGTTGAGTATAGCGGTGAACATCTTATCTTTCTGGCACTTTTGTAATCAGTTTGAAAAGGGAATAGAATGGCGTATTGCCTCCCTACAACTTCTTTGACTCGTTCAAACAAAAATCTCCTACAAAAACGAATGCAAACATTTTCCATTACCATACATTACCAATACAGTACACCAATAGAGCATAACAAGAAATTTACCTATTATTATGAACATCAATAAATCGCCTGACATCAAAATCCAACAAACAGATATCCGCCGCGCCTATAAACAATTTCAATAACGATAACGATAAAAATGCTATAGGGTGCTAAATATTTGTCATGCATTGGCACATTACCACAAATAAAGATGAAATTAGAATTAACAACGTCATTGGTGATATTTACCTTCCGTTATCCAATGGGCTAAGGAATGTCCTATACCGCCAGCGCCTTGCAAACTATTCCCATTCATCCCTGCAGCTACGAAATAGTTGTCGATTTCAGGCGCCTCTCCCAGAATCCACTTCCCATCTGGAGTAAACGTGTCCGGTGCGTTACGGAGAAATTTAAGTTCACACTCTTTCAAAATAGGGGCTCTATGAAGGCAACGGTCTAATCTGAAGAGTCAAACAAACATGCCATCATAATATAAACAATTGCATATGATTTACATTATTATTGCTTACAATGGTGCAAAATGATCCCAATCGCCTGAGATTAAACAAAGAATTAATACCAAAGACACGTTTAATGAGCTTATAACATTTGAGGAAATCATCGCTGCTTTACACACAAATGCAAGAAAAGCAATTGATTTAAAGCAAATATTAAAAACTCACTTTGTAGACAATCTTTCCAATTTTTTGGGACTCCCTTCGTGAAAACTGGTTTCGCAATTTCCTCGAATCCTCCCAAGAGAAATGAATGATTCTCCAGCTTTCGAATATAGATTCCCGAATCATAATCACGAACTGTTGGTAAAACTCCAGGTAAAGGTTTATTTAGAGATTCAGTTCTGAAAAAGACAAAATAAAGTAAACCAAGATCAAAACAAGGCTAATTAACATCCCTAAAATATACAATTATATGAAATCATGAAACTAAATTCAAGACTTCAGTCAATTATGTGTAGAAGGCTTACAACCCCATATCCTATGGGCCACTTATGAGTCATATGTGGGATATTTTCATTTCATAACATCTACGCCGACTTTTATGAGAACTACGCCTAATTATAAATATGGAGTATTTCTTACAGAAGATAATAATGCTCCGCAGGATGAACAGGGACTCTAACTTTCGGGTTGGATTTTTGCCCCAACTCCCAGGACCACTGAATAGAAATTTTATATTCACACGTTCAAAAACCATAATGAAGAATGAGCCTTACCATTCCTGCACAATTCACAAAATACTCGCATTTAATAGTTCCCAAAGATGTATCAACAGCAGAAACGTGGCCATTTTGTGTAGATAAATTTAAGAACTGACAGTTTTTCACAAATTTAACACCTCCCTTCTCAGCTAATGCAGCGAGTACATGGCACAACAAAACCGGATGTGCCACAACGTCTGCTTGTACATATATCGCACCCAGAACGTCTGATGTATTAACAAGCGGATGAATCTCTTCAATTTCTTTAGGTCCAATAATCTAAATTGATGCAGAAGTTTTCAAACAGTATTAATTAATAATTTAGGTGTTCTTATTTGTTATTATAACTCACTTTACAGTCAATTCCTTGGGGTTGGTTTAAAGCAGCTCGTCGACGAAAAAGCACCATTCTTTCCCTATTTTGTGCAAGGTACAGACTTCCACATTCTTGCAATCCTATTTCATGACCATCCGCTTGAAGTTTCTTATACCTTATATAAACAATATTAGCTTGAATTATGACTTGACAATTACTATAATATTGATTTTAATAATTAACATACAAAGCAATACTTTTGTTGATAATTTGCTGTTCCTCAACCTAGAATTATTTTGGGGGCGTGAGATCCAGATAGAGAAGTTAGAGTAGTAAGAATTAATTTTTTGTTGAATAAACTTACCGGCTTCAGTAGTGCAAGAACTCTTGGAAATTTAAAGATAATGAAAAATCATTTCATTAATCACTTAATTACATATTGCATCTAACTAAATGGCACTTACCCAGAACCATATACAGATGTTCCCTTTCCAATGCCATCCTCTTGATCAATTACCACAACATCGGTCCACCCTTTTTGCACTAAATGATAAGCGACGGAGTTTCCAACAATTCCGGATCCACAAATTACTACTCTAGCTTCTTGTGGAAGATTTTCAGTCATTACAAAAGTTTGAGATAAACGACGGCATTGGCGAGCATGACTTGCCAAAGGATTTAGTAACGATCTGAAGGAATTCATGGTGTCTGTGAGTGATGAATGGATCGGCGTTCGAAGTAATCTGAAAATATATTCAAGGTCGCGGTCAAGGTTTCATTCGTACGTACATATTATGATCTTTTTAGTTGTAGTAGTTCGTATTAATTCACCTCTTACTCCACACACAATAGTGAAATTTTAAAATTCAGGGTAGATTAATAACTCAATCTATTCACAACCATCGCCATAAAAATATTATGTGTTTGGTTTGACATCTTAAATGGAGCTTTTCAGAAGAACTTCCTTCGGTCATTCCTTGTGACTTGATTATAACAGAATGGCGAACAAACTTTTACTCTAACTTTAATTCCGGTTTGTTGTAATGTAACATAGAAATGATTCAAGTTATTGAATACATTTTAAATCGGAAAGTGTGAGAACAAGGGGTGATTAAAAAATTGCAAATTGAATTGTCAGCTGTCCTTTTGCCTTTGAATTTACATGTCCGTCAATTTTACACCCCTCGTCCATCAAGTTGGCTGAAATATTGCATACACTTTTTGTTTTTAATTTATACAATGATGGTCGCTGAATAAATTCGCATCACAAACTATTTTACAAAATATAGATAAATAATTCATAATTATATGTTTGATACATAGATCTGACTGAAGAAGGAACAGTGCCAGGTCAGACTTCATAACTGCCAACACGTGACAGATGGAGGATGCTAACTTGACTGACGTAGAATAAGAAGCAGCTGATTGCCGCCCGCTCATGCTCAGGGCGAAACTGACATTGGACTGTTTTCGTACTTTAAAAATTGAAATTTTGCAATCATCAATCAGAAAATAAATATATATTCCATCGAATTGAACTGATCGCACTTCAACGAAACAGGTAAGACAATCAGTATCTGTGTATTTATATTACTTCGACTTTTGACTTCTGACCTTACACCTTATTAGTTAGGTCATCTTTTTAGTTGCGAGTGTGAGAAATCTCAACAATTTATATTTGTTATTAATGTAATGGCAAATATGAAATAGATATTATTTATTTCTGATGTTGCATGCAACAGTATCATAATTTGCACAGTGCAAATTGCACTCTTCCTTGAGAGGCATGAGGCTATCTCATACTCGTACCCCCATATTTACTAGACAATTAGATTTCCCCAGCAGCCAGCAGCCACCAGATTCTGAGTGAAGCTGCTTTTGTGTGGCTTGTGATCATATATATGTACTACGTAATATTCTTAATTCTTAATATGAAAGAAATGTGAATATCTCACACTATGCATTATTTGAATTACCCATTTGGTCCTCTTCTATTTCTGCAGACGAAGATTTGCAACGATCGAGCACAGCCAATTTAAAGGTGTGAAGTATGGATTGGGGACTATTTCTTTGGTTTGTGCTAGTCCCCTGCGGAATATGGGGCGTCGTCGTATATTTAAGTCGTGTAGCTTTGAAAAAGCATTGGGGAGAAGCGAATGTGGAACATGTCAACATGAGGGGGAAAGTGGCAGTGGTCACAGGAGCTGGGTGTGGAATTGGTTTTGAAACTGTCGTTGGTCTGGCTAATAGGTAAATACGTTTTTAGATTTTTGAGAGTTTTTTGATAGTTGTAATCTTATTATCAATGTTTTAGAGGAGCTACTGTCGTGGTCACAGGCAGAACTTTGAAAGCTGCAAAAAAGATCGTAGTTGGTATTCGCCACAAAACATTTCTTGGAAATATAGTAATAATTGCATACAATTGTAGTGTTTGTTGCGTGTTATTAATGTTTAGTTGACGTTTTTCATATATAGGTTCCTATGAAATTGGAACTATCATCATTACAATCTGTTGCCAGTTTTTGTGAGGATGTAAAAACACATTTTGATGGTTTGGATCTCTTAATCAACAATGCTGGTGTGCTGATGCCAGTTACTAAACGTCAAAAATCAATTGACGGGTTTGAAATTCATTTTGCTGTGAATCATCTCGGTCATTTTCTGTTGACCAACTTATTAATGCCATTGTTAAAGAAACGATCTAGCAGGTGGGATATTGCAAGTTGGTTTATCGAATTACGAATGATTTTAATTTGCTCTGGATTGATAGGATCGTTGTTGTATCATCGCTTAATCATCGTGGTTCTATAAACTTTAAAGACCTGATGTATGAAAAGACTGAGATTAAAGATTTGTCCATGTCTGGGAATGTCCTATATCGGCAATCGAAGCTGGCGAATATTCTATTTGCTCAGGAGCTGCGGCGAAGGTTAGAAATTTCTGGGTGCTCTAATGTCAAGACATTTGTCTGTTGTCCCGGGATAGTGAAAACGAACATTTCTCGTCACTTGGATCTCCCATGGTTTGCGGATATCATTCGTCCTTGTGTGGACTTCATGTTTAAGACACCCGTTCAGGTAAGGTTTCCAATTTTGAGATAATTAACTAATATACAGTTGTAATAGTTATATTAATTAAATAGGGTGCTCAAACTCCGTTGTTGTGTGGACTGTCAGAAGGTCTCGATAATAATAATTGCATTTTGTATCGGCATTGCAAAGGTTGGAACCCGGGGGATCATTCCTTTCCCGATGACTATTTTTGTGCCACCGATCGCGATCCTACTGGATATACCAAAGAAGATGCTCGCAAATTATGGATCGAAAGTGAAAAATTGGTTAAACAAACTTTTGACTGAGCCATTCAGTATTGTATTTGATAGCATAGTTCAGTATCTAGCTAGATGATACAGATAGATAATTAATTACTCTAAATTATACAATACTATTCCTATTTTAATTTAATACATTTCTATGAATGTGATTAGATATTTAGTGAATAGATGTTATCACTTATTTTCTCTCTCTCTCTCTCTGTCATCTGTTCGGCTTGATACCTTATCTTTCGGTCGAAAATAAATATTACAATATTTCTCCTAATAATACGTTTTAGTATGACACATTTTGCATTGCACATTCCATCGTCTTTTTCAGGTAAAGTTCTTTATGTCCTAATATCCCTCAATAAGGATTTCCCACAATTGCGTAGTAGCATTTTTTTTGGTGCTTTCTAAATATACAGGAATATAATTAAAATAAAACTACGATCAGCAGTAGAATTAATTGGTTAGGCGTCAAAAGTCTTCGTATCGAAGATGGTTGACCAATGCTGTAATTTGGCATGCAA
>JAQFZJ010000983.1:0-14048 GCA_034695645.1 Folsomia fimetaria
TGAGAATGAGAAGTACTTTTTTGAAACAGTGAGAGTGAGAATGAGAATGAGAACATGCGCGCCAAGTCACAACCCTGTAGTAGTATGATGTGCACTTTTAATGTTTGAAGTCAAAATTAAGTTTAAACTCGATAGTTTGTTTGAGTAAAGAATTTTCTCGTTTCTAAAAAAACATATCAAAGGTGACATAATTTTGCATACTTTTAGAGTCGTTGGCTGGGTCCATACGGTCTGGTGGTAAAGGTAAATGACGAGTTTATATTTTTTGTTTTTTAAACATTTTTACTTGAAATAATCATTTTGTCATTCCGTAGATTACAACCACGATGTTGAATGGATATAAAACATTGATTAGATTAGGTTTAAATGCTTATCCGCAATGTCTTCAGGTTCAGCGTAAGCCACAATGCATGTGATTATAATCCTAGTATACGCACGTGCCGTACATAATTTTGTATTTGTTCTGTTTAGTGAGATGTTCTTCGAAGATGGTATTGCAAGAGCAGTCACAGTCAGCTGCTCCCTCACAGTTATCCAAAGGAGAGGCCGACTTTCAAACGCCTTCAGAATCATCAGAAGGGAACAGCGACTATCTGCCGGAGCATACTAGCAAAGACGACGACACAGTTCGGACTAGGCGAACTGCGCAAAGGGAATTGGAGGACACGTTTACACCTTTTCGTTATGTCTATCCAGAATTCCTCCCCGATCCTAATCTTAGATTTCGAAACAAGATAAAAGAAAAATTAGAGAGATTGGATATGCTGCATAGGCGTTCACATGTTGATATCCCAGAATTTTATGTTGGTAAGTTTATTCAGTTGGAAATCATGAGCCAACAATACAACCAATACTAATAAGATTTATTTAATTTGTGCAAATTACAGGAAGTATCTTAAGTGTCACTGTTTCCGATCCGAACGCTCCAGGAAAGACAACAACATTTGTGGGAATTTGCGTGCAGAGAGAGAATACTGGGCTTAGGTCTAACTTTACGTTGAGGAACGTAGTGGATGGAATGGGTAAATTTGTTTTGTCATTATTGACTCCATATAAGATGTTGGAATACCCATCTACGGCAAAATTTAAATACGTATATTAATTTTTACAGGAATTGAGATTTGCTATGATTTATATAATCCTACCATTCAAAATATTACTTGTCTCAAACTAGAAAAGAGACTAGATGACAATTTGCGATATCTTCGTGATGCACCAGCAGAGTATTCAACATTTCCTTTTGACATGGCTCCGGAGATAAAAAGTCCTGATGCACCTGTTCCTATAAATCCACTGAAGGTAACGCATTAAAATTGTTCCAATCAACTTGAGTCATCCTTAATTACTGGTAATACAAAAGGCTTACTGGTTATAATTACAGGTAAAACTTAATCCTAAACCTTGGTCTGCAAAATGGCAATTGTGGGACTTGAAAGGAATAGAGGACGTTACCCATACATTGGAAGCCTGGCAGTTGAAGAAGCTAAAAACATGGAAATATCTTACCGGTCATGAAGTTAAACATATGGATTTAATGAAAACTTATAGGTACATACATGATTACACTTTAAACTTAGTCTTTGAACAGTATGTATTAATAAGCATTGTTAAAAATCAGATCCACAATCCCGGTAGAAGAACAGACAGAAATCTACAGCGAGTTAGCCCCACAATTGACGAGTATCAGTTTGTCTATGAAGAAACAAAAGAGAAAGCGAACTTTTACTAAACCTACCAAGACAGCATAATAATGTACATACACATCGAGTAGAAGAAATAAAGTTATAATTCTTTTTTGTTACTGAAAATTGTCTCTCTGCTTTCCATTTTGGTGCACCTCACGCCTATTAGCAGAATTTTGGAGAACTGCAGTTGGAGAAAGTTGGAAGGTGAAAGTTGCTCCCTCAATGCAATATTTGGGGCAACTACATTCCTAGTGACAAGCTTGTAAGCGGGAGTTGTTTAACACTAAAGATTCATGCATTGAGATGATTAAACTTATTTCCTTAAACGACTGTTTGATCAATGAGTAACTTTCACCACCAAACACTTTCACTCTCATAAGATGCCAAATTTTGATCAGCATAGTAGTGGGAGCGTCACCACCTTTTTATAGTGCCAAGCTAATAAGCCTTAAATAAAGGTTTACTTCAGTTAGTAAGTAAGTTATTCTGCAATGCAAAATGCAATTATCAAGTTGTATTTATGTAATAATAGGAGTAATATTTTTGTTTTGTATTTGTATTCTAGATTCCTTCTTGATGAATCCCATTCTTCAAATGGGTAAGCAATCGGTACTTCTAGTCGCTGTTGGGTCTTTCAACCCTCCTACGATTATGCACAAGCGTATAATGGGTGAGTAATATCAGATAGTGTAAATCCATGCAATAATAAATTCATTGTATCATTGTAGAATTGGCAAAGGATTTTTTATCTAAAACTGGTCAATTTAACATTGTCGGGGGAATTTTGTCACCAGTACATGATGCCTATGGGAAGAAGGTGAAACTTCTAATAACACCAACTTTAGTTAAATCATTGTGCAATTCTGAAACGTGGTTTTGTACAGGACCTTGTTGCTGGAAAACATAGAATAGAAATGACAAGGTTGTCTTTAGAACCTGATAATTGGGTTAAATTGTCTACTTGGGAAGCAGAACATACACAATGGACCAGGACACGGGCTGTGGTTGATTATCATCAGGTAACAATATGTCGGTGAGGTCGTTATATCATGATTTGTTTGTTAAATCATTGAACAATGAAAAATTATGTAACCCCACGGCAGTTCACGATGCCCAAAACTCTTGCATATCTGGAGAAAGTTGTAACATAAATTACTTGCGGCTCGTCAACTAACGGTCACAGGTCCACATAGTGAACCCCCCATTTGAAATTTTGTCATATTTAAAACTTTTTCATTTCTCCGCCGATTCAGTCCATTCTTACTTTTCTATAACTAAACTGTTATCAAAAATTGCTGTGCTTGTCATATGCAGTGCTATAATTACTAATTAATTACAAATATGAAACTTTCAGTAATGAAAGTTTCAGTATTTGTAATGAATCATTATTGATGTTGATCTAATTTGAATGCGCTTCGTGTTGTATGACATGAACACATCGAATTAAAATTAAAAGAATAGTTAAAGATTACTACACATCCATAAGCATACGCGTTTCTTTAAAATACAATTTATTTATTTGTTACCAGAATCGCCTAAATGCATACATTGAAGGAAATCTAACGGAGAAAGACCCTTGGATGCCAGACATACAGAATAATTTTGAAGGTCCCATCAGTTGTAAATTAGTTTGCGGGGCCGATGTACTGGAAACATTTAACACACCAGGTCTCTGGACAGATGAAGATGTAAGCAATTTTTAGTTGAACATTCATATTTTCAGTTGATTAGACCTGGTTACAAATTCTATTCAGTGCACCTAATGAAAAATGGTTTACTGCTGAACAGTATATTCGCCCTCTTTGACAACGTCACTCCTTTTCATATTTCTGGATTTACTGCTACATACATAGTTTGGTGTTGAGCTACTGCTTTGCTTTGTATGTATATGCAGATCTCTTTCTCATTAATAAAAGAATATTAGTTCCATCAAGTAAATCATAATTTTTCCGAAAGACGTTTCATGGGCTGCATATAAATGAGGGATAGTCAGAGTAATGAACATACATACATATGTGGCAAGGAATGTGAATGGAGCGAATTATCCCGGAAATTGGATTTATTCTAACTCAGCCCAGGAAGAACCTAGCCATTTATGTTTATATATTCATTTTTGCCCGCATCAATAATTTATGTGTTTTTAGTCATTCTAAACATATGTAAAACCAATGAACATACATAAATTCGGGCCTGAAAGTTTGTTAAGAATACCCAAGAGCTGCATGCAAACTAATAATGAATAGGCACTCACAATTTTTGTAATGAACATACCCTTTTTTAGGCCAAGTGTATACGCAAAGACGAACGCGTTTTGGGGTGCGTAATATATCAAGCAAATAAATCAGCTCTTTTTATGTGTAGCAGAAAGAAACTGGGCAGGGTAGTTTCTTAAGATGTTCAAGTTCATGTAAAGAAAGAATGAACATAAATGATGAGTAAAAGGGATCTGTCCAACTCCAGCAGTCTTCTAATTTGCTGGAGTAGAGATAGAGACTATGCATTAATTTTCTGGACGAGCTTCATTCTTCTCATACAATAATTTCTGTCTTGTGCGTGATACAAATTGAATGCGAGAAGTTTCACTGGTTGGTTCGTGGTTTAAGAAATTCATGAGTGGCAGCAAAATTTCTCCAGCTTTCATGGGTTTTCAATTGCACTCTCTCCCCCTCCGGCATGAAACCATGTTGAGTCCCAAACAACTGATACATAGAACAGAACATGCATCCATAGAATATAAAGACTAGGATAGTAATCAGTAGCTGAGTTGGGTTACATCGCGTGTTATGCAATCTTAGGTTACCTCTCTAACTTTCTTTTTATTTCTCATTAGACCCGGACTTTGGCCAAGGATTACGGGTTGGTAGTCATTTCAAGGGAAGGAAATGACCCCTACAAATCGATTTACAATTGCGATATTTTACACAACCATCGGGTAAGAAAGAGATTTTTCTATTCGTTAATTTACGGTAGAGTATGGAAACAAATTTATCCCCCCGTTCGTTTAAATTTGAATCTATTGGTATTGCTCTCGTCCCCTTAATTGCCTGAGATTAAATTGGTGACCAACTCCAAGTGCAATAACATCCCACTCCATATACCTGCGTTATGGTAATGACTCAATTATGGGATTTTCTCTTTCTAGGCAAACATTCATGTGGTACAAGAGTGGTTGTCCAATGAAATTTCGTCCACCAGGATTCGTCGTGCTTTGAAAAGACATGAGTCAGTCCGTTATGTAGTGCCTGACCCTGTAATTGATTACATTAAGAAAGAAAATTTATACACGATGTCGTAAATTTAAGGAGGCAAAATAAACGATATCTTCATAATTCATCACTCCGTATCTTAGACATGGTCTCGCATTTAGATGTAAATAAATATGTCCAACAATGTATTCATAAAAAGGTGTTACAAAAATATTGTGATGACATAAAATTATAACGACACAAATAAAAGGAAAACATTTATTGAACATGTCTGGCTCAGGCGTTGCGGCTGCATTGCACCCAAATCTTTTGTGTGCCTGGTCTGATGGGCTGTTATGATTGTGGCATTTTCACTTCCAACCTGAATACTCTCTTGTATAATAAGTGGTGAAAATCCAAATTGGGCGTTGAGTGTTGCTGATGGAAAATTTGATGGCCTTTGCTACAAGTCGCTGTACTGGATTGGTAGCAGAGTGACTCCGATGCGGAGAACATCATCTCCGCTCTCCATAATAATGTCAAGAGTAAAGTGTTTAGTACATAAGCGAGGGATTATGTGGTTTGGTTTGGTAATTTGATGGTGATGGCTTTGCTCACTTGCTGTCATTTTGCAGCTGTGTTAATTGGATAAATTGATGAACTAATTTAGGAACCGGAGATTGCCCACAAAGTTCTTTATGCATGGCTGGGAGTCTGCGGGGAGTGAAGATGAGTAGATGAACATAGATGCATGATCTGCTTCATTTAAACACTACTTTATCTTATCATCACTTCACAGCTCAATTTAAGTTTATGAAGGGCAACTAATGTGCAAATAGTTTCGGCTTGTTTTGCTACCATTTTAAGAGATAAATTGGGTTGATTGTTTCTACAAATTAAAATTGATTATATTTTATTAGTCAGCGACAGTTTATAAAAAAAGTGAGGGTTTGAATTGGAATGTGCATGTTTTCAATTGTATTTTTATTTCATATTTTAAGGACGACAAACGATATTGCCGGAAGCATTTTCTCAGGCTTCATTCGAAGCAGGTTGTCAAAGTCCCATATTCTTATTTCATTCTATTCTGTATCTTTCTTCTCACATATAGAAATAGAACTCCGTACAACCACTAAAGTTTAGTGACTAACTTTTGGTCCTGCTTGTGATTTATTCCAACAAAACACAGCAGGTTTCGTTGACATTTTTGGTTGCGGTAGTAGCTCGGCAAACCTGCAGTGGTTGTATTGTATTGTGGGTGACCCATAATAATGCCTCGGTGGTTGTCTGACATTACAAATTCCAACAGTTTTTCCTTGGATGGTTGATGTAAATTGAAGTATGTAGAATTATCATTAATCCCATCAAAGAATATTTCAGTGGGAAAGGTCAATGTCAATGGGACGTTGTGTTGTACGTCGGGGAGGGAATTTTTACATGTCAAAAGCGTATAAGATGTATAAAGTGAATTATGTTTTCGATTTAACAGGACTTTGAAAATGTCAAGTCAAGCCTTATACATAATGAGCTGAGTTTCCTTAATGGACACCATCTTATTATGTCAAGTTTAGCTAAGCCAATTTAGTGTTCGTATTACCTGTGTAGCCACGCGTATATAAATCACTGGAGTGATTTCACTCAATTACCGTCTTCCTCAGCCACCACAAAAGTAATTCCCTTTCTTCTCTTCCAGTAAATTTATACAGTCACTGCTTACTTGCCATTATTGTCAATGCCACACCACACGGCAATTTCTCAATACTGTTGTACTGCTCTTTAAGTTCCTCCCTTTTCATTCCATGGCACGATCACTTTATTGTTCGCTCAGTGAAGTGACCCGATTCGGATATTGAGCTTCCTCCCAAAAAAATTGGCAAATCATGCTGGATAACTTCGTGATTCATTGCGCAATTCAAAGTTTCCCAATACAACACTAGAGTTGTAACAAATACAGGAGAAAGTATTGGTTGCATTGTATTATGTACTTTTACCCGTCTGTGTGTTGCCGTGCCGTGCTACTGACAAGAAAGAAAGTCAAATCTGTATCTCGATCCAGTAAGTTGAGCAGAATATAAACTACAGGAACTTGCTTGTATTATTACTATTTTGACCACAACATGCCAAAGAATAGATGAAGGACAACAACAGCACTTTAGTTGCTAGTAAGAAGAACAACACATTCGAGATCGGATAATAGTTCTTGTTGGGAAATATATTACAATGTAATTACATGTTTTATTACAACAAAAGAATATACAGTGGCAGAGTAGCAGACGTACACAATAATCGGTGTATGGGATGAACGACATATTAGCTCATTCGTACAATTGATTTGTGGCTATTTCCTCTATTTTATTATCAATAGCTTTGATTAAACGATTCGTATCCCCGATCTGTTCCTCAACTCGTCGGAAGTTTAGCTAAGTATGTGATTCGGGGTATAATTTCTATCTCAAATGTCACTAACTATACAAGAATGAGAGGATATTACGTTATATACTTATATACCTATATATATATATATATTATCGTCAAAAATAAACTCATCCTGCTTATAATGTGTCTAATTTATAGCTGCAGTATAATACATTTGCACTATATCGTCATAAATCATGAAGTTTGTTTGCTTAAGTGTAATACGCATATTTTTAAAGTGAGATTAAACCACTAGGGTACTTATGTATTAGCACGATGATAAGGAAAATATTTTGAGGGATATTATTAGCACATTAACTTTTGCTTTGATTCTTTTCCTTTCGTCCTACCACTTACATGTTCAAGAGGTTGCTCCAGTATAAACTGAACGCAAGGAAGGGAAAAGCGGATGTGAAAAAATGACTTAGAGCTACGGAAGTGGTGGCTGATTTCCCATCAGCTGTCAAATGAAGACGACTTTGATCTGATTGTATGCTGTTGTGGGGACTGCTCTCCACAGGTAAGGCATTCCCTCCTTCGGTCCCCCCATCTAGAAAATCCTCATCTTCTTGGGGAACGGGTGTGGTTGTCGAAGTTGTCGTTGTAGTTGGTTCTGGGACGATCGAATTATTGGCCAGGAAGTAAGGTCTACTGTGTTCAAGTCGGATGTCCTGGATTTCAATGACCTTCCTGTGGTTGTCCATGAGTCGGGTGGAGAAAGAGCCATCTTTACAGAATGGTTTAAAGAATTTTAAAAAATTTTAAAGAATGCAAATCATAAAAGTGCAAGAGTCACAAAATACCTTTAAAGAAAGTTTTGAGGTCAGCCCAATAGCTCATCTATAGTGAAGTGACAAAGTTAACCGGGTAATTCCCATCAATATGCAACAATGAGTGAGATTTCAAAACATGCTAGTTAATAATAAATAACATACCTCTCCGTTTAGCCTCGTGCCGTGCAGAGTGACATTTATCGCTACGATTTTAGAAATCAAGTTGTTTAAGTTATACATATGTTAGATTTTTAGTTAAGGAGGAAAGAATCAATTAGAGTGGGTTTATTTATTACAATTCGTAGAGCGCATACCTGTTCCCGGAAACAAATCTGCTACGGCTGTCATCGTTTCAGTTTTTCCTAGAGAAAAATAATAGAAAATTGGATTATGGGACGTTAAGTATTTTCATACATAAAGATTCTGCTAGAGGATTATTATTATCAGTCAAATCAAATGATCAGTCATTAGCAGAAATGATGATGATGATATCTGCAATAATAATGCTTTACCAACGCCAACAACTGGAAGCTTACTTTCTCGCCTTAAGCTATTATCCATCCAGCTACTACTTATTATGTTGGTGCCAGTCAGACAGGAATAGATCTTATTCACCTTCAAACCCTATCTCAACTTTCTCCTCCTCTTGCTTAAAGTACAACTCTTCCTTCCAGAGCCATACACTAATTGGGAAACTATGTCGAAATACAGTAGTGAGAAAAGCAAGTCGAAGGTGCTACTCAATAAGTTCAGGAGGGATAAGAGTAGGATCAAAGAAAAATCATCAGTTAAATTGGCTAGCACCAGGATTTCCTGACAGTTTGTGATTACCCAGTCCACCCTTCATGCTATTCTGAGACGACTTCAACAATCCTTAAATATTTCGTGAAAACCTTTTCAAAGTGAAAGAGTGTAATATTGAGCAATTCACTTTATTGAATGTAACTCTATGAAAAATCCACGTTTATTCTGCGATTGTCGATGTATGTGTATGTACATATATGTATGTCAATACAAATATGAAGTCCCCAAAATGTGTTTATGATTGTGTTGTATATGTATGTCTGTATCTTGTATATATTTCCTATATATTTTATACTCTAGAATTTTAATAAGAAATATCTATAAGATTTACAGTGCTTCGCTGAAATTAGTGTAAAAGTTTGCCTGTTCTCCTTCTCTAAGACATCGCCTACTTCATTGCACAACCTTTGGTACAAGCAAAAGACGGAGGCTTATCATTTTCAAGCTTCAGTGAGTTGCGAACTGAGTGAGAAGTTCCAAAGTAAGTTGAACTATTCTTCCTTCAAGAGTTGTGTTGAAGCTTGGATGAGATGCTTAATTTTGTTTTGTTTATAAGCAAATGGAAATGACTTAACTGCTCGGATGAATACAAATGAAGTTATCCATCCGTTGTTCAATTTGAAACTGCATTGGATTTTGAGAGGAGATTAATATCTAGCCCAAGCTAAGAATTTGCTAAGAATTCTAGAACAGAACTCCTAGAACAGAACACTGTGCACGGTTTTCGTGCAACCTAACGCCAAAATGTCTAGCAGATGAAAATTCAAGTTTTCTCTTAACAGGATACTTTTAGATTGTACAAGTGTATTGGTATTAATTATTATGACAAGATTTAATTATGAGAAGGACTTGGTAGGTGCCTGCCTAACAAATTGTTTCTAAAATGAATAAAAAAGAGAAAAAATAACATCGTGCTCTGATGACACGAACCTATGTACAACACAAACTCTGTTTCAAAAGTTGTTTTAGGTTTGACCCTAAATGGAATATTTACTGCTTTCGCACGCTTCAAACTTCTCATTATTACGCGACAAAGTTTGAAAAAGTCCAAACAAAAAGGAACAATAAAACTGGGCCAACTTAACACTAACACATAGTTTAGTTGAAAACGGAGCACTAAAAACTTTACTTATTTTACAGACCTCAGTGCTTGAACTACAGAATACATAGCTCAGTTTGTTTTGGGGTATATACAACATTCAAAATTAAATGTCAAACTACTACAAAACTTGATGTGAAAATATCAATACAATTTTGTATTCACAAATTTTATGGTTAAACACAACTTTTCCGATTTTTACAGGATATTTCACAAATTTTCAGTATCATAAATTAAATAGCTGTTCAATATACCTTATTCTTGTGGCTCCAACCTACATATTATTCTGTATCAAACTCCTTGGCATTCTATTTTTATTGTCTTTAATTGAAAGACACAAGATTTACGAGACTTTGAATAGGAGTTGACACTGAATAATGTTCTAAAGTCAAAAGTCGCGTAGCTCAAATCTTTCTCAAATCTGATTAAACTGATAAATTGGTCTTTGTCAACTGTAAAAGAGTGGAAAGTGCCTTCGTCATTTATCTCATTAATGGACCACCCTGACTTACATATTATGCGAGTAAACGACCCTATACAGCGTTTGCTTCATCTCTTTTCAATCATTGCTCACCACACAAAGAAGCTTGTATTTCCTTCAAAGAAGGCATTCATACCGCAGGCCACAGAGTACATAATCAATACACATTCCGAGGTGACTAAACAATTTTAATTACTTTGGGTGAAAGCTGTAAAGTTGATTTATGATTTTTATTAGTATCGAAATAGGTTTGTTATTCATGTTGATGAATGAATGTAATCGATACATACCCAATATCTCCTGGTAATCGAGTATGATTTAATATTTCTAGACGACTGCTTTCGTTTTATGTGAAAGTCATATTCAGCTCTAAATTTTAAAATGTATCTGTAATTATCGTAGAGATGAACATGCCGCTTTGCACCAACATGTTGATTCAAGCGGTGTAAACATTAACATCTCTGTCCAGGAAAGGATTCACATGGCCGAAAATAGTTTAATTTCAATGTGCATTGGTCTAACCAACTCAATATAAACTACTACTATTTATCTGTCCAAACTTCGGTCTCACGGGGAAAATAACAAAGTTTTTCAACAAAGTTACTCTGTTATTATGACGGGAGCTCTCGAAACATTAACACGCCCTCATTACCCTCGGGATAGTGTAGTTTTGAATTTGTAAGAATTAACATTCTTCTTTGTGAGTCTATTCAGTGCGTTATTTCATGTAAACAATAAAAGACAGCCATCCACAATAACAATTAAACTACAGGATATTTCAAAGAGATAATTATAATGTCAGGCAACAGGCAACTGTTAACAAATCGTTCCATCATCGAAAGCCGAAATCAAACTTTCTCTTAGTTGCAAGTGAAAAACAAAGGAGAAATCTTACTTTCGTTTGTTAAAAAATGTTGCAGATGTATTTTTGTCATACGCATAACACATTCTTTATGTTAGAAGATAAGCCTATGATAGAAGATTTATGATTGAAGATTTGTCATTTCATAATATTTTCTGATAAAACTAGGATCTTTTGTTTGGTTTGCTTATTCGTTTTATAAGTTCGCGGTCAATGGCCAAAAATTGATTCTGATTGAATGAATAACTTTCTGAAATAATAGTCTGATGATTGAGAACATAAGCCAGGTCATTTGAAATACGTAATCATTTATTTCGTTCAGAATTTCTAAATGTTGATTGTTTTATTTGGCCGTATATTTGCCTTCATCCCGATCCAGTGTAATAAATGCAATGCCTGTTTCCTTTCCCTTTCTATCATCAGTCAAGTTTCCCCTTCCGGTATGATTTCGTTAAATGTGCGAGATGACGATAACAACCAGACACACGGCAAACTCGAGAAACAAAGAAAAAGGCTGTTAGGAAAACAAAGTGTGTCCCCAAATGAATCGAAATTGAAGATAAAAGAAAGAAAACAACACCACTACGACCACATTACAGCCTTGTCCTGTCTCCATTACGTGGGGCGAGGAACGATCTCTTTTATACAGATACTCCATTAAAGTGGTGGTTTCGTCATCTAAGCGTATCATCTTCTACCCTTTCATATATGCTAGTGTTGTGCTCAGTGCGTCTCATTACATCAAAATCAAACCCAAGCCAAACATTCAATTTCCTTTTTCCTTCCTCCAGCTTGGATCCGATGTACCTATATATGTTGTTGAGGGATGAGAAATTCGGAGGAGCTTAGAACAAATGTTGGATGAAAGAACTGTCAGCCTTGGTTATATTTTTATTGTCCCAGATGGCCACATCGAGAAGATGGCTAACTACATCTAAATTCTCTAAATGAGAGTGGGCGGAGAAAGCTTGTGTGATTTGTGTGTTCACTGGTGTGTTGTGTACACAACAATCAATAGTAGTAGTTGGCCATTAGCTTTTCCATTGACCAACTTGTGTTGCTTCCTATATGCGTCCCATCAAAGTGAACAGAAGAATTTGCTTGGATTGGGAATAACAACATAAATGCAATATTATACAGACAGCACAATAATCAATGGTAATAAATGTATGGTCATGTGGCATACCGGATTTTCCATTTCCTGAGGAATGATATTGTATTCTACTAAAACTTCGAAATAGAGCTTTCTCTGTTTGCATCGTTTAAAAAAATTTACGATTCAGCAATATTATTATTTTCTATTCCCATTCAACACAAACCAAGTTGTAATATCCAGACCACAGCAGACAATTTCTGCTTCATCATAACTTGGAATTATTTTAGCGAAAACTAGGTCATGGAATATGAAAATATGCTGTCGAGCGAATCGGCACGAATGTGGGGAAACAAGATCAGTTTCGCTGTCCTCACGTCATATCACTTAATTTCAAGACAAAAATGCGAATTTGACAACTTATTTAATAGAAGACAGCAAACATCAAAAGGGAGAACAGATTTTCCATAAGTTCAAGTGGATCTGGCTGAAGCAGGGCGTAAACCCTTGCCAAAATCAATAGAATGTATCATCCCATTATGCAAAATGAGTCAAAAAAATCAAAATTCTCCATTTCATGTCATGTCGCATTCATTTCTTTTCTATTTTAATGTTCTACCAAAAAGCAATGCTTACATTTCAAATTCTCCACAAATACTGAAAAGACTTGGAGTTTAAAGGTTCATACTCTTTTGCTGTCCGACAGTTTTAAAATCAGCAAAAAGTGGATATGCCATAAATACGCAGCCAGCAACCATCTCATTTATTCCGTATACAATACACTAGTATAAAAATATTTATAAAATTGGCTATCAAGAATGGATAAGTAATTTGCACAGGTAAAGTTCAGTGCCTATTAACTTATACCCGGATGACCAAAAATACCAAACATCGAAAATCCGAATTGAATCTAACAAAGCAATTTTCCAATGCTCCGGGGACGGATTTACTACCGTGATGGTGCTCTCGAGCTGGTAAAAGAAAGTAGAAAAGGAAAGAGAGAGAAAAAGAAAGAAAAGCCTAGAGCCGATACCAACAACCGTCCAATTTCAAATAAAACTATGTATTCATTTATCTCACTTTAAACCTTCAAAGCCTAGAAAATACAGAAAACCAAGGAGTGACCACGTATATGCACTTATTATACCTCAAGTGAGGTGAAGCACTCTCAAACTAACCATGATCACATTTCAGTTCGACTGAATTCAATATCATTTCGATTTCAATGCATTAGCCTACTCTTGTACTCGCAGGGCCCTGTACCTAGGTACATAAATGAGACCAATACAAGTCGGAATCTAATTTCAGTTTCTAAACAAAATAAGTATTTGGATTCAATTTGATGGACTGTAATCTTTGTTTGTTTCGCTTTTCAATATGACGTCGTTTCTGGCTTCGAATTGGGAATTGCTTTCAGTCTATTTCCTTCTATGTACAATTGTTTTCCAATTGAACGGACCAGCAGACCACAAACTGGTCAACGGATTTTAGATACAACCTAGAAACAAATGTATCCCTTTGATGAAATATAGGGAAATAACGCAAACCAATGAATAACGATTGTTTTTCTTAGGTGAGGCAAAAGTACAAAATTTCTATAAAATCTCTTAGTAACGACAAAAACTCTGCAGAAAAAAAAGTCACCTAAGTA
>JAQFZJ010000984.1:0-14047 GCA_034695645.1 Folsomia fimetaria
CACTTATACAGAACCGGTGAATCTAATATTACTGGGAAACATGAGACATAACTACATACTACATAATGGATTCAACAGGTGCAATTTGAGTGACATGCAAATTGGATGCAATTTAGATAGTCAAAATAATTAAAGGATTTGGTTTGTTTCAGTAGATAGTACATATAAGGCTAAAAATCGTTAATTTTGCTCGCCAATTTGCAATTTTATAAGAATTTCATTGACGGAATCTGGCAAAATTGAAATGAGCATTAATGAATGCCTATGCCAAAGACATGGAGTCGGAGTCACTTGATATTAATACTTTATGACCCGTGATTTAATCTTGATTTGATTGCAGTTGCAGCCTCTATTTAATGTGCTAAGTTTCCGAATTTCAAGTAGTTATGTTACTTTTTGAGTGAATTTCTTAGTGGGGCGATGAAATGATAACTTTCTAACTTTTAAATAATGGCCCAAATATTAACGTTATGTGAATTGATTACAAAAAACCAATTGGTAGAAAAACTTTGCATCCAAGGTCAAAAAGGCGAAGAATAATAATGATTTGCCATGTGTTAATGCGAAAATGCACAAATGAATTGATTGCAAGGAATGAAGACTTCGATTCCAAGCTTTCATATTGATTTGGAAGAATACGATATTAATTTAGTAATCAATACGCCTTTGACCATTTCTCTTTAACATTCTACCCATGAAATAGAACCTAAATAATACAAATTGCTGCTCATTTGAACATTTGAAAGAATGTTATGAAACTGAAACACCTTTTCTTCTCTAAATCTATATATAGTACGTAGTTAGTCTCCAGTCTGTTCGATATTTTCTCTGATTTTTTCCCATTTCTTATTACCCATGTCCATTCTAATAATGCCCACCTATTAATTTCACTATTCTGTCAAATTGCTTCATCCATCCAATCCTAATATCCACCAGCAGCTCTGTTAATAATCCATCCTATTGCATACATGCATGACCGTGTCCCTCTGAGTAAAATACAGAAAAACATGTGTATGAAAAATGAGCTAGACAGCTAACTTAACCAGCCAAGGAAGAAGCAGTGGTGGTAGTTAGCCATAAAAATTCGATGAATAAACCAACCTTTTTCCATGAAAGTGGAAGAAAAAAGAAAGAAAATCGTACTGAAAGAGACATTGTGTACCAAACTACATAAGCAACTGTGGGTAGCACTTACCAAGTTCCCCAACCAACTTCTTCTTTTTGGAGATTTCATAAGAAGACTCCCCAACTAAGCTATAAATTACACTGTCTAATATCTAATTTTTTATTCCACGCTACGTTTGTGAGATAAGCTATTGCAAGAAGTGACGCCTTCTTATCAACTGCTTGCATTCATTTCATTTCTATTCATTTCTTTATTATTCTTTGTGGACTTATTTTAGCTGAGTGAATGAATTCTAAATTTATTTTCACGTTATTTCCATTCCATGCGAAAAAGTTTACAGATTTTGAAGGTGCAAAATTGTACAATTGAAGGATTTATCCAGAAAATCATGAAGGGTTACAAAACCATTTTGATCATCGTGCATATTTGCACCCTTCAACGACACCCTGTTGTGGTCGGTTGGCAAGGACCCAAATGTGAATACTTAGCTTTGGTAGTTCATAAAAGTGATACTTTCAAGGCCAAGTTTCATTGATAGATAACATCCCGAATATTATTATCGTCCGCATTTTTCTTTCATGTATGTATATTATTATGTGAGGTCTGAGAATATTTTGGAGATGTGACAAGATGAAAGTTGGTAATATTACATATTTCGTTTTTAAACAAAAATCTATAAAATTTGCATTTACCAATATACTTATTGCAAAATCCAGTAAAATACTATTTTTATATTTTTATAAACTCATCGATTTCAAAAAATGTACTTACATTTGGATGATTTTCATCGCCAAAGGAGAGATCAGTCTGGCTTTGACTGTGACTATTATCGGCCGAATAAATGCGACCCTGACATCCATTTTGAATTTGAGAAGAAGAAGCCCGTTTCTTGTCCTCCTTGTTGTTTATTTCCTTTCCATTTTTGTTGGCGGAACCCGTTTCTGCCAAATTTGTCAATGCTCCTGCCAACAAACCCGCGTTTAGTATGAGACTGGGATTTCTCAAGCTGAGAAGACAGGATGATCCCTGACCCTGTGGACCGTGTTTTCCTTCCCGTCGACGACGTGGACGCATGGGTTCGTCACGCTTGATGAAATAAGTTTGGACATTGTGCTCCTGCCAAAGAAAGAGATCACGTCAATCAATAATCAGCATGTTCAAAATTTACAGAAGTAAATAATACGAGATACATCTGCAGCAGCATATCTTGTAATATTCTTTGTGGAATACTTAATAATACCAAGAACAAAGAAACTTGACTCTACAAAATGCAAAAATAGGGCACTTCAGTTCAGAGCGTATAAAGCAGCAGCGCCCATTACGTCAACTATTCACTCATTCCACTTCACCAGACCAAGCCAAGCCACAAAACCACAATTCTCATTCATTCTATATTCATTGCAAC
This sequence comes from Folsomia fimetaria, assembly GCA_034695645.1. Lineage (NCBI taxonomy): Eukaryota > Metazoa > Arthropoda > Collembola > Entomobryomorpha > Isotomidae > Folsomia > Folsomia fimetaria. The sequence continues at coordinate 2,532 of JAQFZJ010000984.1, forward strand.
AATTCATGGACAAATGGAAGCGTTCATCTGAACCAACTCAAGTGTTATGAAGATAAACAGTAAATGAATGGTTGGTTGGTTGCAATGGTGGGATGGAAAAGGCTTTCCTGAGGATTACCAGGCCAGGATAGATCTTTTCTGTAGCTGGAGAAGAGAATTCTTCCGCCCTGAAATGGTAGGCTTTCTCCACATGATATTTAATAATAACATTGACCTCACAGGTATTGAGCTTTCTTCATATGGATCGAAAATACACGTTAAAAATACTACCTGAGCTATATTTAATTGACGTCGAAAAGGGCATGTGGTCTGGTGTGATGGTCACCCTTGGGATTCCACAAAATAAATACATCTAATTTCACTGAACCTGCACAATGTCAACCATCCATAAATATAGACAATCTAGTCAATTTGTCGGCTGGTGCTACAGCTGCAGTATACTTTATTAACCGTTACCATCAACACATGGTCACTCTCATCCTTGGAAAATAGGGAAACTACCCCAAAACTACAACAAAACTAAACAAAACAATTACAAAGTCAGATAGAGACAAAGCTTGTTTCCTTGAAGAGTTACAACCTAATTTAAGCATTGGGTTGTGTTGGAGCGGACGGAACAATAAAATAACATCCATATCACACCAGGGATTCCTCGTTAGCTAGCTTTCTTTTCGACTTTCTCCTCAACTAGAAAAATCCCAAGTGAGTGAAAGTCTTCTTCAAGGTAAACATTTTACTTTTGTTCTTTGTTGATTGCTTGCTTACTGCAGCAGCCCTGTCTCATATGAAAAGTGACTTTCTCCCCACTTTTCTCTCTTTTCTTTTACATTTAGTTTAAGACAGGTCAATTCGAGACGAGTAGTTTACTGTGGTTCGTTCGATTGACTCTTACAATTGACACGCTCTGTTAAATTCTTACCTACAACTTTCACCCAAACACACCCAATCCATTGGCACAGACCTTCAAGTGGTGTGTGGCATGGCCCACTAAGGGATACTTGCTGATTGCCACTCTCAAACTTGAATGACTCAGTCAACCTATCCCACACCCAATTCGTGAGCAGGATGCATGAAGGAAGTAAAAAGGTCTTCTCTTTCTATTCTGCTAAACTAAACTGTGAAATGACCAGTTACAACAAAGTTGAGAAAATCAACAGAAAATCACGACTAGAAAACTAACTTGACTGGGTTGGATGATGAAGAAGAAGTGATTCGAATTGAATTGAATAGAGGAACACTATTCATGTCGCATACACTTTTTCATCCACTTGTCAAAAGAGGATTGAGTGAGTGAGCCCTTTTTCATTCTTCCCTCTTTTCAAGAGTGTCAATAATTCCTCTATACTCTTTTTTAGAGTGGTGGCAATCAAGCTAAAAAAACGTCCACTCTTATTCAGTTGGTCACTTTCTATTTCTCCAAGTGAAAAAAAAGAATGAAAGTCATTGAAAATTCTATCACTACCCTTCCGTACTAAAGCATTTTATTTGGTTTCGGCTGAGCGAATCCACCACAAAATGGATCCACTACCTACATACAAGCATTTATTGGTTTGAAATGGAGCTTGGGGTTAAATTTAAAGAGAATTCCGCTAAAAATAAGATTCTTGGTTTCTTGAAGTATTTCTCCTTTTTTCTCTTCTAAGTAACTCCACATGACCAACTTTGATTTTGAAGAATTGTTCGAAAGTGAGTTTGTGTGTTAAAGTGAGTGAGTGAGGTGGTGTGGAGGGAGAAAGCATATATAGCTCGCTTCGGAATTCAGCCTTGAAAAGCCACTCACCACTGCATGCATTTTACATGGGATGGAATAAAAATCATTAGAGAAATTGAGATGTTGAGTAGAATAGAATTGGAGAAGGTTTGGTGGATTCATTCAAGGATACATACACACCGTCTCAAATCTTCCTCCTCAATCTGATTCGTTGGATGTGATTGTATGTATGAGAGCAATGCAGTCACTATGGTCCAACTGCTGAAGTGAATAAGGGAATCAGGACCAAAGTTGCGATTGAGAACTAGACGAAAAATGCTTTCAGAATTAGCAATGAGCTCTGTGTTGAGCCTATCTGGCCTTCCAAAGTTTTCAAAAAGTTGGAAATGAAGATGAACCAGGAAAATTCCCTTTTACGTGTGTTTGTGTCTCAAAAGTTGTGAAAGTTTATCAATTCTGGACTAGAAGTAGTAAAATGGAATTTATAGTGGCTCGTATGTTGTGGCACAGAACTCGATTTGAGAGGATTTTGTCACAAATTACTTTCCAACTGTTTGAAAGTGGGTATCATAGGAAAATAAATGGTTTGGAAAAATGATTGATTGATTGGTTACTTAATTGATAAGTCCATATCTATCAAATCAATATAGTCGCAAATTGTGAGGAATTACTTGGACATTATAAACACCTAAAATTCTGTACTCAATGCATGAATCTCATAGTTTTCCGTCCATACAAATAATACGGCATAACAAATCAAAAAAGAAAGTGGAGAAAAGTACCCACCGTTCGATAAACCTATTGAATTATTCAGATTTCACAACCTAAATTTTTGGATGTTCGACGTAAACGTGTCGATTGGTGCCATTCGGCATGAATGCAATGAAATCGCTTCATTTGTTGTACATGCTTAAGAAAGCTGTGTTCATTTAACATGCAAATGATATTGATGTTTGGATTTCGATTTTGAGGTAGTCTACGATTAGTGTACCTAGAATTGCTATATATTTAGTAGATGAAGACTGAAGACGATACCGCATGCGGAGATTTTTAGGATGCCAGAGACAAAATATAACATGATGTGAGATTGGCACATTTTGTTGGGAACCATGTAAGTATGAAGCATGTCACTTGGGAAAAGATAAACGTGTGTAATTTTCGGAGAAAGGTGTGTGACCAGAATACGTTGTAAGCTTGATCGAACACTACCCACCCTTGGGAACACGCTCAGAATGGGATCAGTGGGACGAGTCTGTCTGCAGTCGACAGAACCTGATACAGTTTTAGTCTGCGATAACAGAAGAATATGAAATTCTTGTGTTCATTTGAAGCGGTGAATCCATATAGATTATATAGGCGTTATTAAATTATGATAAGAATTATCTAGCATAATCACTGGTCAACTTACCTTCAAAAAGCTATCTCGCAAATGACCTGTGGGGAAAAATGACCACATATTAAGTATAGTTGTTAGCATCTTCACTTCGTATTGAAGCCCATAGTCACAATCACCAACCAATAACGCCATGTGTTTTCAAACTTACCATTTCCTTCCTCTACTTCGTAGATGTTGTTGTTCTTTTGAAGGTAGTCATATGTTGGTTTAGAGATATGGACTCGACTGTAAATAAATCAAATTAACCATTTTTAAAATGGGTTTAATTTTAGAAGTATTTGTATAATTGTATTTCCGGAAATGGAATCTAAATGAAAAGTAGAAACGTGTAAAAGAGGAAACAAGCACCTAATTTGGACAATCCTTAGAAATAAACTAACGTGATCACTTTACCGACAATCTAATTTGACCCTCCATTAAGTTGGTAAAGTGCATATGAGGCAGCACGTGTATTGGATAATCCACTTGTTTCAAGTTTCATTAGCTAGGATCAGTTCTTTCGTTACTTGGATTCAAAAGCCAAAAAAACGATTTTAAATTAAAGGATTACACTGAACTTTCTCAATAAAAAAAGTAACGATTATTTGAATAATAGCTCTAAATGGTGAAATAATGCGGTTTAACGGAAATCTGATATGCTATCAATCTAGAAAGTACTTTCACCTGTATTTTCTCACACTGAGAATACATCCTATAAGCGGTATATGTATGTATTATGTAGGAGCATAAGCATTAAATTCCAAAAACTGAGACTACTATTCATTCATACAGGAAACTCAGAAATATTGACATTCAGAAATTTGCAGTAATGGAAAATGTTAAGTAGACTATGTATGAGATACTGCATGGATTGGATATCTCATTTCGGGGAAAGCACGTAGAGCAATTTCCCTCTAAATATTGTATATTGAGGGAACAATAAATCAAATCTCCAGATGAGTACTGAATTCTGATGATATTAAGGGAACTTCATGACATAAAGCAGATATATCTTACCCAGCAATACCGGACTGTTCCCTGAAATTCAACATCATACCATTATTATTTTTTTAGTAATATGAAATAAAATCCTGTTGCAATAATTTTGGACATTAATTACATGTGATTCGCTACGTTCACGTCATGAGACCAAATGTCAAATTGCCATTTTCGGAGACCCAAAACTCCACACTATTGCAAATAAGAGATAGTATGTATATACATACTTAGATATTCGAATTTACAATAATTACTAAATGAAAAAATTACCAAAACGGATCCTGAGTGCACGCCAATTCTCATATCCAGATTCTTAACCTAAAAACACAGATACATTAAATATATATCATCATTTAAGCATAATCCCAATAAAGCACTTGTTAACAACAACTGCAATTTTAGGGCATCGATAAAACAAAGAATTCTAAAAATAGGACTCGACCGACATTCACAAGTAATACATACCAGGACCAAGACAAAACCATCAATTATGTCATTCTCTCAATAATGTTGGAGGATTTATTGCCAAACTTGACGCATCTTGAAGAAAATGTATGATCACACACACACACACACAGCACAGCAAGCAACAAGGAGAAAGTAAGTACTCACCCTATTATTTTGACGAACATGTTTTATGGCTCGTATCATATGGAGTCCAAGCTCCACGCAACACATTGCATGATCTGGTCTGGTATCTGGGAGCCCAGATACGCAGTAATAACAATCTCCCAGTAGCTTGATTCTTAGGCAGTTTGTTTCCTGAGACATACAAAATGAAAATAAATTCAATATAATATTCCATACTAACAACTTTCCTTTACTTCTCATCCTGCCTGTATGTATTGTATAACATTGAAATGCAGGGGACGCTGTTTGGTGGAGAAAGCTACAAAGTTCGGGAGAAAGTTTTCTTCACTTTCACTTTATTTTACTCAAAGGTATTTTCTGACACATTAATAAAATATGACACACACAAAATGATAAAATGATCAAAAGGTAATTTAGTCTGCTTTATATTTCACTTCACTTGCAGCTTTCTCCAGTCAATGCTGTGTGAAAACTATATGAAACTTGGACGTTGGGAATAAATCATTCCAAATGTGGATAAATCATTTGGTGAAGTGGGGCAAGGTGAGAATGAGGTTAAATTGTATTGACAGATATTCACTGACAGATTTCTCTCATCCACAATTTAGTTCTTATGTAGCTTTAAATTCATAAAATATGCGATTAAGTGCAGTAATGTAAAGCATCTACCTATAGTTTGCAATGAGCTGTAAGTAAAATACCACCGCAAACATCCTAATCTATTTCAAAGTGAGGGCAACTTTGTTTGAAGAAACAATTCGGCCAACAAAACCAAACCACACATGGTGGCATGTTAGGTGGGAAGAATAACAATTCCGAACATTTCATTATAACTCAAAACTCAAAGCAAACTTTGCATTATTGAAAATATAACGCAGTCAGCAAACAACAAACTGCTGACGGTATGTGATCCTTTGGGTGGATGGGTTATTTAAGGGATGTTTTGTACGTCACAAGAATTTTCAAGGCTAGCTACATCAAAACACTCTTCCACATCAAAATCACAATCTCATCCTATTCATTTATGTATAAAGTAAATTACCGAGGAAAGTTTGTCGAAACGACCAAATAGGTCGTTCAAGATGCGCACCAATTCCTGGGCTGTAGAAAGAACATTTTAAAGCATTCAATTCCGCTTAATCCATTCTCCCCAAGATCGACGGGTAACTATTGTTAATGGGGATTTTCGTGATGACAAACAAGACGGTACCACGAATATGTGTACATGATCCGATTTGGGAACTTTGAATATACAACAACACTCATAGCGGGGCTTTTCAAGAATGAATAATTTGATGCCCTTACCTGAGCACGAACTTGCAAGCTCTGTAAAATTAAAGATAACACAATGCAATGATATTAGATATTGCCCTGATTCCACGCTAGGATAAGTAATTTAGAAAAATATTTTACCCGTAAAACCTGTATGATTTAATAAATAAACAAGATTAAATTAATTGATATGAATTGGCATAACAAGACAATCGTGACTTCTTCACCTTTAACATCAGCAAATAGAATAGAGACCTAAATAAAAAAAATGACTTTTTGGTTGAGTAATTTTAAATTTTATGTATTTAATACATACGTTTTCATAACGGTGAAGGTAGATTTTATGGAATTGTGCGCTATTCAGCTCATCAGCCATCGCCAAATCCTTAACAAGCTCCGCAGCCACAAAGTTTGGAAGAACTGTATGTAAAAATATTAGAAGTGTTTGATTAGATGATATTACACAAAATAATTATATGGACCAAATAGGATAGAGACATTTTCATAACGATGAAAGTAGATGTACACTATTCAGTTCATCAAGCATCGGCACATCCTTGACCAGTTCCGCAGCCACAAAGTTTGTAAGAACTGCATGTCAACACAAATCACCCAAATGTATTTTCCCAAATTGTGTGTGCAAGTGTTCACTTTCTCCAGGAGCAAAGATAGATACATTTCCTTTCACATCTGCTACTTAACCATAATGCAAACTACTTCGTATATGTATACATATCGACAGAATCCATCCGTACCCATTCTTCCACCTCCATGCACCTAAAATGGTCCCAGGCAATTTGAGAATATTGGGTATTAAGATGCTATCTATCTATCCATTCTGAATGTAAGAGGAGGGCACATCTGATTGCTCCAAAGTTAAGTGATTGGCTAGGATTTGTGTTTGGATGTGGGATAGAAAGATTGGACCTAAGAAGGAAAGGAAATGGAAAATCGGTATCGTCATCGTCCAGCTGAGTGGATAGAAGATTGAGAAGCTAAAGTGCAAAGAAAGTTGGAATAAATAACTGCCTGCCTAATGTCAATCCTACTCTGATGAGATACTACAATGATGTCCAATCGGCACAAAGTAATTTTTCTGGTGGCGTGGGTTTCTTTATTTGGGTCAATGACAATTGTGTCCCCTTACAGAAAATGTAGGAAGAAATATACCTTGGAAAGCAACCGGAAGAGTATAAACTCGATCAAAAGTGCAAGTTAACCTTGTAAATTATATTAGCTTGACTTGGATCCAATAAATGATGATGATTTCATTAGGAATAATGGAATGAAGTTGTAATAAACTATTATATATCACATTCCAAGTGCTAAACTCCAGGCACCCACTCACAACCCCTAGAAAATTGAATCATGACGGAGAAAGCACTGCGTCGCAGTAGTAGTGGGAAACTCTATTGTAATTAGCATCATTTAAATGCTAGTCCATTTGGTTACGTGATTTAGATATCAAAATTGGACACTTTGCTTTTGCTTGAGTTCATGCATAAGTTCAAGAAGTGGAAATGGAGATTTAGTTTATGCTGAAATGCTCACAAATCATCAAAATGCACCGTTGTTCTCTTGTTACGTTACCTGATAATAACAACCGTTCCTGCTTCTCATTCTCCTTCTTGGTTCTGAAATGCATTTGAAGGTATCGCCTCGTCTCTAGGAAAGCATTGCGTTGTCCACGGTCAGTAAGGAATCGTGTGTAGAGAGCACCCAGATTTATACCCAAGAATAATAGCACATCTGCCGTCGCTACTCGTGGGGCACAATTCTGAAAAGAGAAATGAGACATTATTACATACATTCTCTTCAGGCTTAATATAAGGTTTTTATATTCATAGCAATGAAGAGTTATGAGTGAGATGCTTTAATTATGAAAACTTTAAATTGTTACAGACTGACTGTGGTGTGGTGGACTATGAGAAATGAATGATAAAGACAGAATTTACTGACCGAATATAAATTCTAAATCAAGTATGTCAAAAACAGATGATGGTTCAACAAAATGTGAGAATAACTAATGTCCTTCTGTCCACCAACTTACATTATAACTACATAATACATAGCCTTCCCAAACTGAACCGACTGCAATCGACATTTGGCAGGCTAGTCAACTTTCACTTTTCAATTTGTTTGTTTGTCCATCATAATGCCCGTTTCAGCAGTTCAAACAATGTCAGATGGTCATATTCACATAAAATCCATCATCTCTATCCGATGAAGGAACACAGCTTATCTATCTATCTGTAAAGATAATGCGCAACTTTATCCAATTAAATCCTTACCGTATTATTCATACAAGTCCAGCTATTTGCCCAAACCGAGAATCCAATATGTACAATTGCGATTAAAAATGAGGCGATGGCACTCCACCTGTGAAAGATTAAACAAACATTTACTACATACTTAAATATAAATGACATGATTTTTCATATCATAAAAAACCATGCAATAATATTTCCCACTTATTCACTCATATTGGAAAACGCTCAACGCTCAAAGACAATAATAGACACACTGGAGGATCAGGCCGCAGTCATTCGCCATTATTCAGGGAAAGTTTTCGATTTCAGCTCATGCAACAAACTAGAGTAACCCAAGCGAGGCCTATTAATAAATGTCGAAATATATTTGAAACACAACGTGATCCCCCCGAGTTCCGGATCCACTTCTCCTTTTACTCTAGTAGTGACTGACGATGGAAGTGCTTAGCTGTCAAGTTGAAAACAGCACGACTCCACAATTGAAGAGGAACTTGACTTTCAACACCATCAACCATCTATTATTATGCTTCCAGGGTAAGTACTAAATTGAACGAAAGTAGTTCAACCACCATGAAACGACTGAATATTCATCTCATCCTCAATGAAAAGTAAAATGCACAACAAATGAACAAAATCTTAATACAGAATTATTGTTACTAAATAGAAAGGTGGGACTTTCTCCAAAAAAAATGACGATTATTATTCCTGTTTGAGGAAAGCTCATTCAATTCCATTATCGAAAACTTTACAGCCCCATTTAGAATTAAGTACGATATTTGAAACAAAAGCAGAAAAAATCACATTGTTTCAGATAGCAAGCACAAAAGTAGGGGAAATTTTCAATTCTCTACAAGACAAGGCTGTTTTGCTGTATTATTTGTTACAACCAGTGATACATTTTGCAGCTGTGACCATTCTGTGTGACAAGGGTACAAATGCGGAATATTATTGCACTCTTGTTCCACCCACATTGCCAAAGCTACTAATGGCATTCCTTTTCAATAGAAAGATACCAGTATTACTTTCCCCCGTCAGACTAATGGGTGAGAAATGGGTATGTGGTTCGCTCGTCGTTATATTGTACTTATGGTATCACAGTAGTAGTTGTTGTTGGGAGAAAGCATAATAATTTTTCCATTCACTTGCATAGTCTTCTTCTTTTATTGCATGCACTCGCATTTGAAAGGGTATTGTACAAATCCCAATAATGACTTACCATAACGGCATTGGGAGCATTGTGTAGGTTACGAAGATGGAGAACAAAATATACCAAAATACTGCGGCAGGATTGTCAATCTTGAGAATAATGCCGATAAAACCTGTAAATTAAATTAACACCATAAATATTTTAGGCAGAATAAATGCTGAATTTCTTCCCCATCATCATCATCCCCATTTGTCAACGAACAAGAACTATGCATCAATAAATAATTTGAAACGACCACGATACGATTCGGAATGTATGCAGTGGGTTCGAAATGGTAAAATTAATTTTCAAGTCCTTTCTCTATTAATTATGTATCAAATGCTTTAACTTGTACAAACTGACAACTCATTCATTTGTGGAAGTCTGCCACTAAAATCCCACTCTCCAACTCAGAATTTGGCGCAAAAAGTGACGTAAAAACACTAATTTCAAATCCTTGTATTATATCAGTCATGTGATGCCACTCACTTTGTATGAATCTGTAACATTAAATGAAAACTGAAGTCTACAGAACTTTGACGTAAGAGGGATGATAACAAACAGAAATTGCTCAAATATTAGATTGAGCCATCTACGATGAGAAGTTGAAGGTTTTTTCATGCTTGATTTTTGTTGTCAAACTTAACTGCATTGCACCCATCACATTTATAAATATTGAGGTTGTGTTGATATCAACCTTAGGGGATAGACAGCTTGACGCTTTTCGCTCATCAACAGACAACACAACGCACACACCGTCAGTCAAGTTGGACTCGACAGAATAATAGAGGATAAGCATATGTTGACTAAAAAAAACGCGGAAATCGAATCGAAGTCAATAGGTTTATGCAATCGTGTATCATTCCAAGAACTATGTATGTATGTTCCTATAATATAGGTAAGTATTTTATTTCCTATTCGTAATCCGTTAACTTTGTCAACAGAATAATTGCTAGATACTTTATTTGGATGTGTTATGCTGGACATTACTTACGGAAAGGTTTGAACAGCTACATACCACATAACCAAACATAATTGCTTTCTTCCAAGAAGTTTCTTGTTGTATACAAAAGATGAGCGGAATTAGCCAGCCTTAACCATGTTACAGATAACCCTAACCGAGGCAGTGGGTGATGATGATCTTTACATTTCGTAGAACTTATCTTACCCGGCAATTTTAATCATCGGTAATAAATAAGGAATTACTCTATTTTATTTTACCTTGCAGAAATAGAAGACACCAAGTGGCCAATGCTCCCCAGTGCAAATACAAATTAGCGAATCTTGCCCAAAAGGCGAGTGAGATGAGCACAATATTTGCTGAAGCACTTACACCAGTCCACACAATTAGTTCGCTCACACGGCTGTTCTCATGTTCTAAAATCAATTCTGTCACATTGTCATTTAAGTGTGCACTGCTGAAATTGTCACATCCTCCTCCAACAGAGAAAGTACCACCTCCTCCTCCTTTTCCTCCACCCCCACTTAAAACAGAGTCTGGTGGTCCAAAGTTGTTGTTGGATCGTCTTGCCTCGCTCGTTTCACTTTCTCCACCACTTAGATAATACGTTAGGACCAGAGTGACTACTTTTATCACTAAATCAATAAAGTTCAGAGTGCATAGAGACTCTTGCAGCTGAAACAACGAGAATAAACCATTATTAGATAATATAAACCGATTAGTTCTTAAAATTACATTAAAAAAATATGATATCTTATATATGTACATATTGTAAGATTTTCTCCATCATGGAATGATTCTAATTTTAATCCTATCAGAACTGTTGAAATGGGTATCCCCACATTTCTAGTTTATCTATTACCAAACTATAAAAGACGTTTTATGAGTGTTTTACTGCTCCTCTTCCTCCTGTGATTGCAGAACATGATCAGAATACCAATTAAGCTTTTCTTCTAAAAAATGGACAATTTTTCTACTTTTATCTCTGATGAAACTCCATGTCTCCTTAAATAAAATGGGTTTTCGTGGTCTGTCTATGTGTAATGCTATCCTTCCTCACTATCTTACAATACATATAATATCAGTATTACATTGCGAATTTCAGTCAGCACAAATGTGTAAAGTAAAATGCATGAATATTTGAAACGACT
>JAQFZJ010000985.1:0-14016 GCA_034695645.1 Folsomia fimetaria
TCTGATCTGATCTAATGGAAAAGTTGAGGTGATGTGAGCAGAGCAAACTTTTTAAAGTAATGAGGAGATGTAATAATGACAAGCAATATGGGAATTGAATTGAAATACGGTAAATTACTAGTAGATGGACTGGATGGAAGGGAGAAAGAGGAGATGAAAGCAAAGTAAGTAGTGGATAATTATGTAGGTTTCCTCCATAATAGAATATTAAACAGAGTGTATACGTAGCAGGAAGGAAATTTATGACAAGCATTGCATTAGCGGATGGAATCTGCTCAGAATATTATTCAGGTTGACAATTTAATTGGGGATTTTGCATCGCATCTCATCTCGTTCAATTCAGTATTGTAGGTAGAAGAGAAGAGACAAGAAGATTGGAGGAGCATTATTTCTGAGCGACATTGAATTGACAACTTATATAATAATGTCGTTGGTTCGGTAATAATTCAATTATGTAACCACACTGTCTATGTGGTGTAGTGTGTCTCTAAAGCAGAATTACAAATTCTACCTGCAAACACGAAGAGAAAGTTAATAAGTTGGTGTGTTCTTAGCTCAACTTACGATCCAGCCACAAAATGGAACTCAATATCAGGAAAGTCATCCGTCGCATTGGCATATTTCGTATTGACCCACGCCAACGCTTCCACCCCACCCAGAATGGTTAGCGGTCCTTTGCCATACATCACATATTGCATGACAGACTCCATATTCTCATATCGCGATTGGACCATTGACACCGGCTGGAATTGATTAAATTGGTAGTGAGTTATAAGCGTTTACGGTACTATTATGTAACAAACACCAGTTTGCATAAATATGGCGCTAATTAATCACTGTGAATTATCTTCCCCGTCACTTTCTCTTCCAGCATTTTCTTACACTTATCACAATTTCTACAGTTTTCAAAGCTTTTGCAGTTTTGTTGAACACAAAAGCTGCAGTAGGATTGATTCTATCATTATCTCACTCATGGTGTATGTATATGCATGTATGGACACATAGCACAGTTTTTCTCACCACAAGATTTATGGCCAAACCGATTTACACAATCTATCTAAGTTACTTGTGTCCATTTCTTCAACGTTATCATCACTTATCATCAATCGCTGAACTAAATTATAAGTTAACCTCCCGCTAAATAAATATGAGCAATTTTTACCTTATCGACTAGAAATACTAAACCACCAAAGCCAAAGTGATCCTGCAGGTTCATCCCGACTGGTGCATCCTACACACATAATATGAAAATTAATGTGATTATGCCCTCATTAACACAAATCTAATTAATTATTAATTTCACCTTGACTAGAGGAATTCCCATCTCTCTGAGATGCGATGCCGGCCCAATTCCCGACAACATGAGTAAATGTGGACTATTAATGGCCCCACTTGATAAAATCACTTCCCTTTTGGCAAATACATTCTGAACTTTCCCATTCCGTTTAAACCTGACCCCAATGGCTCGTTTATTCTCATCCAGCAGAACTTTCATTGCATGCGAGTGCATGGCAATGTGGAGATTGGGTCGGAGTCGGACAGGACGTAAAAATGCCTGAAAAAGAAGAATAATAAATAAATTAGCACTTTAAGTTGAAAGAGAAAGCAGAGAGAAAGTTGTCTCACCTTTGCCGCACTACACCTAGAACCTCTCCGGATAGTCCCTTGTGCAATCATGAACCCGGTTTGATGCTCACCATTTCCGTCCCGATTTTCATAGCCCATTTCCATCCCCGCTTGAACAAACGTGGTGGCTAGTGGGGTTCTCCAGGGTGCTTCTTGAACGGTGAGATAACCGCCGGATGAATGGTAGGGAGAATAGGCTAGGTATGGATTTCTGTTGTCTTCGGATTTCTGCAGTAGAAAAAAAGTGAGTGAAAGTGAAGCCACCGAAATCCGAAAATCGGGGATTTTTTTGTACCTTGAAATAATTTAACACGTGGTCATATCCCCATCCCGGATTTCCTAGGGCTTCCCAGGCATCATAATCCCTCCTGTTTCCACGCACATACAACATATAATTTAGCACGGAGGAACCACCAAGAACTTTCCCTCTTGGCCAGTTGCATCTTCCACCTGGAAATAGATATGAAAAATTTGCATATGTGCAAAAAATATTTGCAATTTCTTTCTTTCTTCATTTCATACCAACAAGTCCTAAACAAGCGGTTGGTTGTGGTTCCGTTTTGAATTGCCAATCCAGCGATGACCCTTGAAGATAAGCTGCGACTGCGGGAATGTCGCTGACCGTGTTCTCATCAGAGCCAGCTTCAAGGAGAAGTACTTTCCAGTGTGGAATTTCGCTTAGTCTGTTGGCCAGAACGGAACCGGCTGAACCTGCCCCGACAATGATGAAGTCGTAGCTAAAGCAGAATTAGGCAAAATGTGATTAGTTTAGTTTTTGATGATAAGTCTTCTTCCTTATCTTCTTACTCATGGTCAATATGTCTCTTATCTCTGGGGTGAGATTCTGGGTCGATGGAGTCGTATTTCATGTAGCCCATAAGCCCCATGAAAACGGGAACCATCCATAGTCCTGCAGTGAGGACTCCGCTTGACAGTATTGCCATGCTGCATAGTTTACACCGTCATTTTAACCTGGAATTATTGCAGTAGAATAATTCAAATTAGATTTATTAAACACTTTCTTTGCTTCTTTTGTTTATCCGAATAACCACTTCCCATTACACGTACGTTACGCATTTTACAGGATTTTTTTTTATCCGTAGGCACATTTGCACAATAACTTGTTCATTCATTCATTTGTAAATGAAAGTAAAACCGGACTTGCGGCATTCCTTCCAGTAAATTCAACAATGCACTTTTTCGAAGATCTGCTTATTCACCTAACCATGCAACAAACAATAAGAACTTTTCTATTTTCGGATTTTCGGATTATTAGTGATACACAAACCGAAAACACAAAAGTAAATGCAACAATCCAACCCAATCCACTAAATTACACTCTCTGATACTAAAAGGGACACATACACTTTTATCAAATTGTTGTACGATGCAGGACTCACGTAGTCAATTTTTTAAAAGTCTATTTTACAATTCATTATTATTGCACTATATTATTATCATTTATTATCATACATTTGTATGCACATTCGATGTGATGTGGCTCTCAGTTCTCAATTGAGATGAAATGCATGCATGTGCATATCCTTATTCTACTTCGTTGCATTCGTATTGCATATTTATTGACTTCTTTTGTCCAACAATGTAAAAGCAAAGCGTAACTAATTAGGTATCAATCAATAGGAAAGAAAGTGCAGTGCAAAATGCATGCACGTAATGTTAAATAATACATTCTATTTATAGCTTTTCCACTTTTCTATTTATAACTAATCCACGTGGATTTGAATCAACAATGTGTATCGATCATGCATGTTGCCTTTAAATTGTAATGTCACAGTGACATCATTCAATTCAATTTCAATATATAGAATGCTCTGCTGGACGCGATCATCGTGTCATGTGATACGTATTGTGTTGTGTAAATTGGTGGAATAGGGTCACATCACATCACATGTTTAATTCTCGTCATTAAATAACTTGCAGTTTTAGTTACTAGTTGCGTCGATGGATTGGATTGCATGTACTTTCACTTATTAGATATTTACACTTGTCGCATAATAAATGATGTACATACATATGTCTGTCTCACTGAATCGCTTGGTTTTGGTAGGGTGGGTCTTTTTATGCGTCATTTATACTGACACCACAAAACTCTTCTTGTTTTTAAATGACGACGAACACGACGGAAAGTAAAACGTGTCGTGCTTATCGATCGTAGGTGTAAAACAGTGGTGTATCAAAATTGAAACAAAACTTATTAAGAGTTGAATTTGAATCGTGTATAGCGAGTAACGTACTTAAATTGCATAGAATATCATAATATTTGAGACTGGGACTGGCTTATGCATGCGTGGTTTGTTTGGTAAAATAAGAATGAAAGTGAAACTGGGAATTTATCTTTGATAAATCTAATAGATTGCAATTTGGATAAAATGCTGATGAATTTTTTATTTATTTATTAATTTACGATGCATATAATTCACGTACTTATCCTAATATGTGTTTTAGATTTTTGATGGGGATCCTATAATATTTTAGGATGCAAGCAAGTAATTCTAGATAAGAAATTTTGGAATATTTTTTTTTTTACAATTATTGAATAGCTATATTTTTACAGTTATAAAGATTTGTGGGTGGATTGGATTAGTTCGTTAGTTACATAGTGTGGATTATTTGGGGCATAGTGCCAAATGAAATTGAAAGTGTAGACGATTTATCTACGTGTCTGTCTGTACATCGGTATTACATTTAACTAAACTGATTTTTGTAATGAATATGCAATTTCATATTCTTCTCAGAAATGATAATAAAATGCCATGAATTTTCTGCACTTGTTAAGTAGTCAGCCAGTCTTTTCTTAGAATAATAAATCTGAAATTAGTATGACCATATTCACCGCTAGTGCAGTGCAGTGTGTACTCGATACATTTATAATTTCAGTTAAAAATGACACTATATATGTACGACTTACCCTCTCCAGCAACACAACATGTAAATAAATCCATTTACTGATAAGTAGTATTCACTGAATTATTTGCAATTTCCGAATTTCTCCGTCTTCTTTTCACCCTTTCGTATTTCCGGTGTCACTAAACACAATTTAACGTGTAGAACAGAACAGAACACGCACTTTCCTTTACTTTATATCTTGTCTTATAATAATACACAAGTTTTAACAAAAAGTCGTCATGTTTTCCATTATGGTCAAGTGTTTATTAGCCGTGGACTGGCAGGAATTTACTGTGACCACTTGGTACAACTCCTTATTTGACATTTCTTCAATATCATCATACATATCTTTGTTTCATTAATTCACTATAAACTAACACGGTGTACATGTAATAATAATGGTAACCCAACCCATGTATCCCACACACAAAACAAATTATGGTGCACTTAACAACTTCACCTGTTTCCCTTTCTTCTTCTCATCGTGAGATGATCCTTCCTTGTGTATTGTATTTAAGTATGTATGATGTGATGATGAACTTCACTTTCATTCTCTCTTATTACACTACACTTGTTGATTAATTTCTCCTTAATCGCTTATCATTATTCACCTATAACCTAACCTCACCCTCACCTCAAGAATTATCATTATCCTTATAATTTCTTATTCATAACTTGTCTTTGATTTTTAAATGCATGTGTTATCACATTGTCAAAATTTCCACAGACAGTTGTATGGCAAATTTCAATTTCACTTTGTTTTATAAAAAAAATCTTTGTCTTCTTTTTTTAAGAATAAAGAAAGAAATGAACTTGACACTGACACTGACGAAAGAACACGTGAGTGAGACTGTACTAAAAGATGATCGTCCCGAGTTGTATGTACAGTAATAAGTGTTTAAATAAATTATAAAGTAGACGACGATGTGTGTGTAGCGCAATAGTTAAGAGATTGTTAAATGGTCATCTTCTCATCTTCTTCATCTTATTCTTTACTGATATGATGATGATGAGATGATCGGGGTCAGTGAGTCGAGTGAGGTGAAAAGGAAAACTGAGATTTTTTGGGTCGATTTTATTCACCATTACAATACAACAATGCTTGCTACTACTTGTCTTAAAACTCATCCATATTATCTTCATCTTTTAAACCGACACTACTTCCTTACCTGTTTAAAGACACCATATATAAGCACACACCGGTTCATTTTCATCATCACCATTACGTTTCTTGTGGTAGCATATATGTCAGTGTGTATGTAGTAGTATACATTATCTGTACTTATGAGTGAGTGAATGATATTGCATGCAGCTGCAGAAAAGATGCAGAAAGAAATGTCTCACTTTACTTTAGTTATAGTTTCAGATTTCAGTTAAGATGCATGGATTCATTCACATATTATCATTATTATAGTGTTGTATTATGGATAAGGTGCTGCTTTTAGCTATTGTTTAATTTGATATAATGGCAGGTTGTGGTGTGGTTGGTGACCTTATCTTATACAAGAATTGAATGAATGTATCTTATTAAAAATCCTCATTACACAAAAAACGGGATTCAATTCAATTCAGGAGGAAAAGATAAAAAAAAAACATTTGTAAAAATGTCTTTGTTTTGTTATGTTAATAGATTTATTTGAGATCAATATTAACTTGAGACGGCATGCGATAAAATGGAGCATCTTTCTTTATCTTGCTTACTTTAGATACCTGCATGTTAACAAATATTGAATAAATGTGTGATTATGTCGGTTTTGATGTGACACTTGTCCACATCTTCTTAAGTACACAGATTTAAAAAAAAGATTCGGATTATTATATAAAAGAAGCTAGTTTCTTCACAATAAGACGGGATGTGAAATATGAAATTTTCTTATTTTAGACCCACGTCTGTCCTAACATCGACACATTCATCCTGATAAGATATGTCGAGTTGATGTTAACATTCTTTTAAAGAAGTGCTTGATATTATTGGGCTTGACAATGTTTTTTGTTGCACACATTCACACAAAGGCGGCTGCTCACCCTCGGGTAGGTCATCTTGTTTGACTAGCTTTCACATTTTACCAAATCATCATAATAATAATAATAACAAGTCAACCTCATCATCACACGTCATATTAGATGTATTGATGATTTGTCTGTCTGCAAAGTTTAGGTTATCTGATGATCTGTAATAAGTATTTTAGAGTTTGTTATTGGTGCATATTTTAATATGTTGTTGATCTCCACCCCGGCTTGGGATCAAAATGCGGTATCCAACCAGACACATCATTATTGTTGTTGCTTGCTGTTGTCGTATGTATTGTTTCTTATTGTTGTGAGCGAAATCGAAATTATGCCCATCAATCAATACTACACATCGATGAAGAATTTAATTTAGTAGCAATACATACAGCGCACTCATCATGTTAGTTTTGGGTTGCACTTAATGTGTGACAATGTCTGGCTGATTATGTGCTGACTTGACAGATATAGACTACATCCGGTATTATTATTATAAATGAAGTTGCTTTTGATTGGAAAAGGATTAATAATGTGATTTCTATTTATGATACCGATAAAATAAGGCTTGTTTGATTTACGTCATACGTAAATATTTATAGTGTATTATGTATTATGTTTAATGGAAAGTTCACAATATTAGTTCAGTTCACAAATGTCCGAAACTTCTGCTCTGGGGATTTAGTCTTGCATGCAATGTGGCAATCTTTTTCCCTTATTTATTGTTTGGCTGGAGAAGAAGTTGTTATTGGAAGGGAGCAGGTGAAATACTGTCCTTGAACAAAGTCATCACCACTTGCTGCATCTGTCAAGTCCTTCAGGGACGGGATTTATGTGCCTTGTCATTGAATTCCGTGACATTGAACTTTTCCTGTAAAGTTGATGATGAACTGACGAATCTTTGTATTTCCTAATTTACAGGAGGATGCTTTGGTGCATCAACAAAGAAGACGATTGTTGGTGGATGGACATTTGCATGGTGGTTGGTCACCGATGTTCAGAGATTGTCGTTAGAGGTGAGTCTTAATGGGGATGATATTTTATTAATTTAAAATCCTGGTGATAATGATCATGCTTATTATTGTGTTGTTTATGTAGGTCATGACGGTCAACCCGATGTGTGAGCACGTCGAGACCGCTCAAGGCGTCCCTCTCACAGTCACTGGAGTCGCGCAAATCAAAGTCATGCGAGCCGAAGATTTGTTGCGCACAGCGGCCGAACAATTTCTCGGTGTTCCTGTGAACCAACTTCGAGCCACTGTGAATCAAACGTTGGAAGGACATCTGCGTGCCATATTGGGTTTGTACTAATAATAATAATCATCATTCTTTTTTTATTTAAATAGTAAAGCAAACTACAGCAAAATTAATTAATGGTAATGGTAGCAGCGCTGCTAACTAATTAATTATCAAACATATATTTTATGAGATGAGAGCAATTGTAATTAGAATAGTAGTGATGGTGGAAGTGGTTCTGTAGGAATTCCCCAGTCTTCCTTGATGAGATCTGCAGCTTTCTCTCCAATCATGATTACCGGAACATTGGTATTTCCACTCACTAAGAATGGCATGATTGAAGCTGAACAAAATGAATAAAAAAACGGTCAAAAATTAAGGATAAATTAGAAACTAATGAACCCATACCATCTGCCACACGAAGGTTGTGAACACCATAAACGTGAAGGCGAGGATCCACCACGGCTTTAGGATCTGTTATTGGTCCCATTTTACAAGTGCCTGTATAATTGCACAATAATGTTAATTAATTAATTATAATTAATTATATTAACTGCCCCCCTTACCGACAGGATGGTAAATCGTGCTTGTATAATGTCTCGCACAACAGGCCCAATAGTCATCACTAAATTGGCCAAAATGTATGCATTGCGGGTATGGCTTGGTATGAAGATGAATCCCGAACCGTTGCATGGCTGGGGTTTGTGAATGTGCTATAGCAATCTTGATTCCTTCCACAAGAACGGCGACATCTTGTGGGTGTGCCAAGTAGTTGGGGTAAATGTATGGGTAGATGAAAGGGTGGGGTGATCTCAGCCGAATGACCCCTTTGCTTTGGGGACGTAGCAAGACGGGCAGGGCGGAATAGGTGTCCATGTAGGATAGCTCTTTGTACACAGAATTCCACAGAAATTCGCTAACTCCTGTAATTGCAATAATATGTATAATTATTTTGCAGTTATTGCGAATTATTATTGACAGTTCTGAAATTATTGGCAGTAGTGAAAGTACCTAAGGCGAATCTAAGCGTGACCCCACCATCACTGCTGACACTTGCAGGAATTAGATGAAATTGAACATCCGGCCAGTCCAAGGATACGTTGGAATATCTAAAATTTAAAATAATAGTTGCAGATTTTATGTGAAATAGATTAATTACTAATTACATACTTGGAATGTACAAATGCTAGCGTTTCCACTCCCCCTAAAACTGTAATGGGTCCATTCCCAAAGAACGAGTAGTCCACAGCAGCTTCAAAATTCTCATATCTTGGCGAGACTAGAGTCACAGGTTGATCTACAGTGAACACGAGTCCTCCAAAACCAATGTGGTCCTGTAGATTTTCTCCAACGGGAGCATCCTACCCTTAAAAGAAAGTAACGATAAGTACTTATCATCATGATAGAATGATAAGGTTGGTGTTTTAAACTTGCTTGAATCAAAGGAATCCCCATCTCACTTAGCTGCTCCGCCGGCCCAATTCCTGACAACATAAGTATATGTGCGCTACCAATAGCGCCCGCAGACAGAACAATTTCCTTCCTTGCTGCAACCAGTCTTGGTCTCCCATTAAAATGCACACTCACACCCCACGCCCTCCTGCTAACTGGATCCACATGCACCTTGGTCACATGGGAATTAATCGCAATGTGAAGATTGGGTCGAAGTCGTACCGGTCGGAGAAACGCTCTTGCCGTAGAACAACGCGATCCACGTCGCACCGTTCCTTGCGCAATCATAAATCCTGTCTGACTTTCTCCATTAATGTCTTCATTCACGTAGCCAAGTTGTTCACCCCCTTGCACGAATGCGGTGGCTAGTGGGGTGCGCCAGGGTGCTTCTTGTACGGTGAGATAACCACCGGCCGAATGATAAGGAGAATGAGCCAAGTATGGGTTTCTATTGTCTTCTGATTTCTTGAAAAGAGAATGAAAAGATAGGATCATATCGTTTGTTAACCTAACCTTTGACCCGACGTAGACATTTACCTTGAAATATGGAAGAACATTTCGATATCCCCATCCAGGATTGCCCAACTCCTCCCACCGGTCGTAATCCCTTCTATTTCCTCGCACGTAAAGCATATAATTTAGAACGGAGGAACCTCCAAGAACTTTCCCCCTTGGCCAGTTGCCCCTTCCTCCCTCTAGTCCGAGACAAGCGGTAGGCATGGGTTCAGTTTTGTATTGCCAGTCCACCGAGGATAGTTGCAGATAAGCTGTATATAATTTAAATGGTTACACGTTATCCAAATTGCTTATCGACCATAGTGTCCAGATTTCTCCCTTACCCGCTAAGGCTGGAGCATTAGAAATCAGTTCCGGTTCATCCACACCAGCCTCAAGGAGTAGAACGGTCCATTCGCTAACTTCTGAGAGTCTGTTGGCGATAACGGCACCTTATCCAAAATGACCACTATTAAAATATCTACACGTGGTTCTGTAAGATAAGTATAAGATATAACATAGGCTATCATACCTGCAGACCCACCCCCCACAACAATGAAATCATACTGATTCAATAATTCCGTCGTGATGAAGGGTCTTCCTTCCGGATCGTACAAGTCATAAATTGTATAACCAATAAATGAAATAGGAATTGGTAGAAGCCAAAGTACGGCTAAAATTGCAATTATACTTGGTTCGCTTAAACCTAACATAACGGATGATTCTGTCACTTATTATGTAATATCCAAATTCATTAGATTAATCGTTAATTAAATAGATTAAGAAATAAATAAATAGTTAAGTATACAATTAAACCGGATCTGCTTTACTTAAAACTGAAGGAAACAGTTGGTTTGTTGCAGTAGTGGTGGTATGGGTTGATGGAAGATCTTGAAAGAATGGTTTGCATACAAACTGACCAAAGAATTTCCCTAATTGCTTATTGCCTTGCTCCTTCTCTAATACAGATTGCATAATTAAAGCATGACCATGATTGCGGTACTTTGGGAATTATTAATCTTATAGTCCAGATTGATAAATGTCTGCAATTTGTCTTATGAAATGAACACATTTAATTTGTTGTTTTTGCAGGAACCCTGAGTGTGGAAGAAGTGTACCGTGACCGTGATCAGTTTGCCGGTTTAGTGAGAGAAGTTGCTGCCCCAGACGTGGTAAGTTAAGTTATAATATAGATTGAATTGTTTCTAATATGAATGTGACATCGTGATTTACTAATTTTTGCAGGGTCGGATGGGAATTGAAATTCTGTCCTTCACTATTAAGGATGTTTTTGATGACGTTGAATATCTTTCTTCACTGGGAAAATCTCAAACAGCAAATGTACGTCGAGATGCAGACGTTGGTGTGGCTCAGGCTGGGAGAGATGCTGGAATAAGGGTGCGTCTTTCGCAAAATACGGATTAATTGCTTGTTACAAGTTGATTATATATATTTTTTTTAATAATTGTAGGAATCAGAATGTCAGAGATCCGCTATGGATGTCAAATATTCTACAGATACGAAGGTTTGTTTAACTTAAAATTAAACGCAATATAGTTTAAATTAAATAATTAATTATTTGGTTCATCAACACCAAATTAATTAATTGATTTACCAATTTAGGTGGAAGATTGTTTCCGCATTTACAAACTGCAACAAGCTGCCTTTGACAAAGGTGAGCATTGCTAATTATTATTATTGCCATTTAAATTAAATGATGTATATTTTTTCTTTTAATGTTAATAGAAATTAACACTGCGAAAGCAGAAGCTGCCTTAGGTTGGTTGATTGGTCATTATTTCGATCATTATCAATAACATAATTAACACAATGTAAATTTTTCAGCCTATGAACTATCTGCTGCCAAAGTGAGTCAGAAATTGAAGCATGAAGAAAAACTGTGTGATGTAATTGAAAGGTAATCTTGAAAGATATGTCACATTGAGTGTATGCAATGCAGGTGTGCATGTACTAAATTAAACTGATTGAACAAATTTTAGGAAAAAGTTGGTGGAAGTTGAGGAACAAGAAGTTCAAAGGAAGGAAAGAGATTTAGTTGCTGCCGTCAAGCTGCCAGCTGAGGCGGAAGCTTATCGAGTTCAAACTGTTGGTAAGAAGAAGTACTAAATATTTTTGTTATTTACTGGTTATTTTAATTTTTGTTGGCAAATTGCAGCCGAAGGAAGAAGAACGGAAACCCTGGAAGTTGCAAGGGCAGAAGCAGAACGGATTAGAAAAATTGGTCAAGCCGATTCTGAAGCGATTGCTGCTGTTGGTAAGTATCGTTTTGATAATTTGATCTCAATGTACCTTTGGTTTTAAACGATATTGTAAAATAAATTAATACAAATTCAGACATTAAATACTAACAAATTATCCATTATTATTATAGGAAAAGCTCAGGCAGAAACAATGAAGGCAAAGGCTGCATCGTATGCCAACTTTGGGAATGCTGGCGTAAGAAATATTCCCGTTTTGAATAATTGCATAATATTTCTGTCTCATAAGTAGTAGGCACGTACTTACTTTAATTTTGTGAATGCATTTATATCTATCCAGGTTTGTGCTATGATTACTCAACGCCTGCCACAAATCGCGGCCGAAGTTTCAGCTCCATTATCCAAAATTGAAGATATTTTAATTATTGGAGGAAACAAAGGTAATACTTAATTGTCAATTCAATTCACAAAAATAAATATGACTGGTTTGTTGAATATTTCTGATTGTGCACAGATGGAAGCAGTCTAGTTGGAGAATTGACAAAAACGATTGGAGCTTTAAACCCGTAAATAAATACTCAAAATTGATAAAAAATGATGATATTTCACAAATCTAACTTATACAATTTAGATCGATACAAGCATTGACCGGAATCAATCTGGCATCAGCCGTGAGTCAGAAACTTACTGGAAGTGGAAGTGCTAGTGGAGATCATAAAGGACGTGTGAAATAATACTGATCCAACAACCCACCCATCCAGACCATTATTATCGCTTCAACAATCTGCAAAAAATCAAAATGTCCAAATCTATGAAATATGTATGTTTGCTGTAAAGTTCTATCTACTACTAGTTATGTAATTGTTATTGCCATTTCTTAATAGTTAAATTTTATAATACTTAATTCCGTAATTTTTGTGATGGCCTATTATTTCGCTTTCCCTCTAATATTCATCTACTGTCTCCTTTGTGATTTCTGAAACAAAACTGAACTATTCTCCATTTACGTACTCAACACCACTCAAAATGAATTATAAGTAATTGATCTGAAACCTTTGTAAGTACTCGAAAAAAAACTCATTCGTCCATTGAAGCCAAATATATTAGAATTATTATTATTATTATCTTATCAATCATCATCACCCTGCTTAGCTTTTTATACGTGGACATTTAAATCAAAACCAACAAACATAACAGGTTGAATCTGTCAAGTGTTAAATATTAAATATATAATAACGAAGAAAAGATATTATACAATTACTATTATTTATCTTTTACTGTTATACAATTTATCTATCAAATCTTTTTTGACGACCACACACAAACAAAAACTGTTGCATTCAGTCAGACACTGCCATCAACTATTGTATACACTTACTACATAGATTACATACAAACAATATTTCATGTATTTTGTGCTACACTGCTTTCTATTTAAAAATTTATTGCCATTACTTTCTCTGTTTCATATTTTTGTAAAATTGCAGCATTATATTTAGTGTGAAGGAATACATATGTACGCCTTAATTAATGAATTGCCAACAACATAATTGTTAGCTAGTCCGCTTACAGTACTTGATTGATTGTTGTTTAATTTGTTATACTGTTCCATTTACAAATGTTAATTATTAATTACGCTGCAAATTTAATAATGCATGTAATAATGATGATTAATAGAAATTATTAATTTAGTATTATGAGATATCTATGAATTAGAAGGGTCTGTCATTCATTATTGATTTGATTTAAATTGATTATTGGAATAAATG
Source organism: Folsomia fimetaria (assembly GCA_034695645.1). NCBI lineage: Eukaryota > Metazoa > Arthropoda > Collembola > Entomobryomorpha > Isotomidae > Folsomia > Folsomia fimetaria. The sequence goes on from JAQFZJ010000985.1 coordinate 13,709, forward strand.
AAATGTTATTTGTTGATTATCGTTAGCATTTTTAATAATGTACATAATTTTGTATTGAAAATATATTTACTGTTAGTTAGTTAGTTAACATGGTGGATAATAGTAATCCGGGCTGCAATAATAGGGGGCCAGGGTAGGACCAACTTCCGTCGGCAGAGCAATCTGACCAACCAACTTGGACCAGGTACTTGGTCCAGTCTGATTGAATCGGAGGAGGGGATTGTTGGTGTCGGCTTCCTTAATTTTCATCATGATTTGTACAACTTCCGGGGGGATGAGGGGGGTTGATTCATCCACGGCAGGGACAC
>JAQFZJ010000986.1:0-13992 GCA_034695645.1 Folsomia fimetaria
TTTTGCAAGCAATATGCCAATTGTGGTGGTCAGGCATTACTACTATGTATACTGCCAATTTCTGCTGAATCAGCAAAATGATGTCATTTTCTCAAGAAGTACAATTTCGTTTAGAATTTGCTCCAGTTGGTGTACATGTTTATTTGGTCATGAATGATGAGTTGGGTTTCCATTTAAAAATTTAATGTCACTGGTTGACAAGTAACACTATAAACACCACCATGCATGTCATGGACAGATGATGTCACAATATTGAAAGATGACTACATTTCTCTCAGAGCAGAAAAAGAATAAATGGATAGATCCCGCAATATATCTACTTAAATATCCATTATACTTACTTTTTTATTTTTATGCATCATGAACAAACAATCAGGATCAGTCAAACTGCAATGTTCCATAAATTACCCTAGAGGGCAAAGTACGACCACGTAATTCCCGACATCATCTCTTTCATAACAATAATAAATCTGCCAAAGAAATCATTTTAATCAAAGACTCATTCTTATTTCTAATTGATTTTCCACAACTTCATGCTCTTCTCTCAAAGCCATGGATCACGGATGCGGTGTTCATATAAGTCCAAGAAAAAAGACACATTAATAATTCTTACAGTTTATAGACATGGGTGGTATGGGTAATGTATTCATCAAGAGCAATTCTGCTGGATCCGTGTGGAGTTTATATACACTAAATCATATACGTAAATGATTTGATTGTATACTTATGTATTTTAACAGCAAAAAATACTTTGGGAAATCCAACATAACTTAATTTCTAGTCCATGTTCTAAAATCTGCTTGAATAATATATTTCAGCTCAATGACATTGATGTGTTTTAAATTTGAGCGTGATATTTTTGCTTGAAATAAACATGATGAACTCTAACCTCAATTGTCCCTGACACTAGTATTATTGTCGCTGTTGTGGTAGAATGGCAATGTTCGGTTTAAAAAATGCTAGGTTGTACGTGTGGATGACGGGGAAAATATACAGTTCAAATTTATGTCCGTGCCAAATAAATGATTATTTTCCTTGACTGTTGCTTATTTGCTTTGTTTATTCAACGAACCATATTGGTTTTTAAAACCAAAATAAATGCACCATGCTGGTCATGACAGGAGAATTTTGCCTCAAAAAAATTGCTTCTCAAGTGTGCACTGTGGTTTTACTAAGAAATAAACTGTATCTGCCAAACTAATAAAAATTGTTAATCTCTTAAGTATTTCATAAAATACGAATTCCATAAAAGTGACAATTGGCGCCGATGAATAATCCAATAAAATGTGGAAGAAATATGATGTTGGCATGATTTTTAGACGTTATCCATGATCAGAACATGTTATTTTTTCAATTACATACGCTAATAAAATATACGACTTAATAAAGTTTGAACATTAAAGTCAAACCTGAGAACAAAGCAGATTAAAACAAAATCGGAATGCTAGTTTGTGTTTGTTGAGTCTGATTCAGGATTTGTTGTCATTTTATTTATTATTAATCCTCGCTATAATCCAAAAACCAACCAACCACCCAGCATACATACATAGCAGCAGCAGCAGTTATTTATGCAGATCATCATAATACAGACGAATATTTATTCACGAGTAAACGACTGTGTAGAGTTCCGGTTGGCAAATAAAAGTGAATAAATGAGACAGCGATAAATTAGCGATAAGCAAGAAAACTGCATATTAATGATGATAACCACATGACTTGAAAACAATAACTTTACATCTTGTGTATATGGTGGGGCAAGTAAAAAGTATGCAAGGTCATCCAGATTTCAAAGTTTAAGCTTCTGCTTAGATCAAATTTTGAGGAGGATGAGTGTAACACAAGAAGACATATTATTATTACTATTATGGATGGACACAGACTCAGATAAAATCTCATAATCAGTTATGGTCTCGTTTGTCCATAATCTGGACTCTTTCGCAAATCATGATCTACTCGGTCATTCATTGTTTAATACACTTTTTTGACAGTAAATTACTCTTGGGTGGCGTGAATATAAAAGTCGTAAATTGATCATTTTATTGTGAACTGGAACTGATGTTCTGGAATTCCAGCAAATACATAACATTACTTATTTCCAGATTAAAAGCTTAGACTTCTTGAGGAGGTTATGTAAAGCTGTCATTCATAATTCGAGAATTTTTAGCTTTACGAGTAGTACATGCACACAATTGTTTTTACATTATTAATGTGTTTGATTTTTTTACCCATGTGCAAAAACTGTACGGAATTATGGAAACTTTAAGAAGGTTCTTTTATAATATTGGTTACGTGTAGGAAAACGAGACTACTGTCTGTTAACGCTATTACGCCTGGAGTTAAAGTCAAGCCATTATTATGAAGTGGTTGATTGTTAGCCATTCATATACACACACATTTTGCATTTGGCACTTGTTGCTTGTAATCGCTCCTTGTTTAACAGAATGTTTTGGCAATGATACACAATGGAGATTTGCACACATGTTATTATTATAATGGTCATTATTTTTGTGGCACAATATGGATCTTGTTGGAGGTAATGGTGTTTGACGTAGGTACGCAGCAGGGAGAGAAAGAAGAAATATTTTAGTTTATAGGCTTCGTCATTTTCCATCTTCTCTTCATTCTCCTTGTGCGAATCGTTGTTGTCATCATTTCTCCTTATTAAACCTGAACCCTGAATAATCATAATTATTGCCCACGGAAAAATAGATACAAACCAACAAACCTGTTCGTTGCATTGCATATTGTGGTGGGTGCCAAACATATTATTTTGAACTCCCACAACCAACAACTACTTATAACTGCATTCATAAATTGTAGACTACATACAAACCAAACCAACCAACCAACCGTACTGTTTATTTTGACTAAGAAAGTTTGTATATAACCCAACTTTGTGGTCCAATTGCCACAGTCCAAACTTTGACTTGTTCCGTGCAAGACCTCAAAAAAGTTGAACCAAACCAAACCATATACGCTAAACTATTTTGAGAATCGCCCTCAATCAATATTATATACATTTACACTAAATCCAACTGGAACTGAAGTTTTATCATAAATCCAACCTAAATCCAAAACCACACCCCACAGCTTCCAAACAAAAGTGATTATCAAGATGATGTCCATTTCGCCTTGGTCCATATCAATCTTCGTCACTCTTACTTCTGTCTCAGTCACATTGGCGTCCTTCGCTATCCAGCCGGCCACAGTTCATCCAAGTAAGGAAGGAAGCTCTCTCAACTTATTATTATTATTTGTCATCCTTGTTGTTGTTCCTTTCAATCAATTTAATACTTTCTGTTCATAATTTTCGTGACATTTTTTGCAAAGTCACTGTTTTGCCATTATGTATGTACGTGTGAAGAAAAGCGTGCTTCCATTCTACCGAGATTCATTTTTTCGCAAAATAGAGTCACTTAACTTTTAAGTCTCCATTCTCAATTTTGACAATACAAACTAAAATATGATTTTTGGGTGATTTTTGGGGATTTTTGACAATACAAACTAAAATATGATTTTTTTAAATGTCTTCATCTAGGTCGCCCAAATACTTGCTTCATTAAAGATACAAGTTCCTTCTACGAGGATGGAGATTCGTGGCAAGTTTCAGGCTGTGGACTTGCAAGTTGTATGAAAATTGGCCAGCCGTCAGGCAAATCTCAAATGATGATCTCATACGAAGGGTATGTTGCTCTTTATACAATACTCATTAAAATTATCACCGGCTTTTTGCACTCCTCCACATTTAATGGTTATTATAAACCACAACAATGCAGTAGTGTATCTGTATGTTACGTGAAGACGAATAATACTCATGCCACATTCATTATCACTTGAGAAATATTTCGGCATATCATTTTGCCTCATTTGGTACGATTCCTCGTTTTAATAGGGCCAACAAACTATCATAAATGCGACACATTACCAAACATGGATATCGTACTACTAGATCAAACCAGCTCATTTTTTTGTGGTAAAAAGGATATATTACACTGTTATTTTGTGTACAAATAAAAAGTAATGTGGGAGGCTATTTAGTTAGGGATTGCAAGAATCATATAGTTTTGCCTTGTCTCATCACATTCATATTAAGATGTGTTTGCTAGAGAAGAGTAATGGATAATGGGTAGTGTGCCAAAATTGCCTTAAATGTTTTAATACTTAATAATATCGCATGATTGATCATAATTATAATTGTCACTTAATTTCCTTCCACTTCCACTGTTAACTTCCACCACCTGAATTGCCAAATAATAATAATAATAATAATAAGCAATCTGTAAAGGAATTGTTGTGACACCACGATTATGATTGTGTTTGACTAGTGTCTGTCTGCATTATAGTAATATAAAGCAAACTAGTTATGCCTAGCATACACGACCCTGATATTGGAGTCAGTGTCAAGAACGTTGGACAAATTAATGAACTTCACCTCATCCTTTGTAAATACATATGCTTACTTATACCTACCAATCAACACGACCTTGGTTATTGTGTGACTCGTCGTAAGCAGATCCTTTGACCAACACCTTTCCCACCACAAAATAACAATGTCCACCACAAACAAAGAGGACAAGTTGACGACCTTGCATTTTCGAAATTTGGGATTTTCAATCATTTTATTAAATAATATCAGATTACGTATTATACAAAATCATGGCAAATATATCGATAGAGAGTGAGAGGAATAATTTCATTGCAATTAATTAATGCTGGATCAGTTGTGTAATGGCGTATATAATGTGAAGTTATGGGGCTATAAATCGAGACAGCAATTCAATTAAATATCTTCAACCACCATGTAATCGATTCATCAACTTCTCCTGATTTGTGAAATTCGCATTTCATTTATTTATCTTTGATTAAATCTCTGCTGGATTGATTCTTGATTAATGCCCTAGTCTCATAATAATATATGCCTCATATGCATGGTGTAACTCATGTATGTTGCGTCAATATTTTCCAGCTCGGTCGGCGGTTTGTTTCTTATGTTTATGTATAAAGTAATTTTCAAGAAGTTTGTGCAAAAAAATTCACGACGAGTGGTTACTGGATCGGTTACGTCATGTCGTGTAAAATAAGAATTATTAAATCATGAATGAGTGAGTTGATTTGATTACATGGGCACCGCCGATTCATTCTCCATAGGGCACAGAAAAAGCAATAAATTACGGAGTGATTTCCACGAAGTACACGATCACCAGTGGTCAAATCACTGTAATCGAGGACTTGATTCTAATTAAATTGCTTGCACGACTTCTCTCTCTGCCAGAATTATATATCACACTCCTTCACTTGTACAGACTTCAACAACCAACCAAATCTTCTAGTCCCAAAGGAGATGAGATGAGCCATGTGAAATTTACTCGCTGAATTTGACTGAGTTTAGAAATGACGCACCCCACGTTTTTAAGTAAGGTTAGATTGTTTGAGAAACAATAGCATGACCGAACTTGAATTATAACCTCATTAAGACATTTTTTGTCAGAAATGACGGGTATAATGGAATGATTTAAATGTCAGTGCATACAAATTCTAATGTTGTCTGACTAATCTCTTTCTACTTTTGTCACTCTTTTATGCAAATTCTGGCCTTAAATCTTGTGATTTGTTTACGACAACTGGTGATATCTTGGATATTTTAATCCTTTTAATCCTTTTGGGGGTTTTTATGGCTCCAATTCTCCAAGCGAACTGCGAACACAACTAATAATATGTTAACGTGTTATAGGCAGGCAGGGATCATAATTTAAGGATTTTATAACGTTACAACTGCTGCGCCATAAATTGACAATTGAAATGAAGTTGTTTTACACGAATGTTTTTTGCTTGCCAGCTTTAATTTAATACACGAATGTCATTATTTTCTAAGAAATTATTTTCATTCTGCTCATACGTAACGTATAATAAGCAACATATAATGTCAATCAATTAAATAATTTTTTTCTTTCTTTATTTTTTAGCTGTGGATCAGTGGGATATGAACCCCCTTGTTACATTGAGGAAGACAAACAAGCCGAGTTTCCCGACTGTTGTCTACAAATTACATGCCCAGACTCCAGCGAGAATAAAGATTACAATTCCATGGAGGACTTGCATAATGAACTTGACACTGGAAAAAATGAGACATTGAAGACGGAGAAGACGCCTCCCAATGATTTTTACGAGGAAGCATCCAAAAACAAGGAAAGACAATGGAGAAATGTGAATAATGGGTTGGGCATGGATCTTCTGGAAGATAATAATGATGTTTCCTCGGATGACTCTTTTGCGACAGACTTCCAGAATAACCAAGTAGACGAACAGGAATTTCCGCGGAGAGTGTCACCAAAGCTTTGGTATTGGTTTTAAATGTTTCAACGTGTCGAGAATTATGTACCTGCTAAATACATTATGCTATGTATATTATTATTACCTTACTTTGCCAATCCACCATTTTCTAGCATTTGAGAACTTACTTTAGTTAATGCTTTTTATTTTATAATTGCATCAAGTCAGAATGTATAATGATGATAACAATGATAATAATAATAATTATAAAATGCATCATTTTCAACGACTCCTCTTGTGATTTCCTGCAATTCAGACAGATCTTACAAATGCAAATGCTGAGTAGTTCTAGAAGAACACTACTGATATTACTAATTGTAAGTAGTAGTAATAATATTAATAATGATAATTACATATAAGCTAAGTGTTATCACCATCTTCTATCTATTGTTATTGCTGTGTTATTATATATTATGTTGTTGCTTAGATGTTTATAAATGTTGAAGCGCAAACAATAAGTTCGTCTGGTAATTAATTAGTAAGTTGTTAAGTGTCTGGCTAAGGAGAATTTAAATGCAGTGTGTGTCTAGCGCAAGACAGACTCAAAAAAGTTAAATAAATAATACATTGCTGTTGTTGTTTACCTTACCAAGATACGCACAATGGACATAAATGTAAAAAAAATGCACACTATACACGCATTTTGTAAGTTTATTAGTATGATGTGCTATATGCATTCACTTTGCATGCCTGCAAAACAATCCTAAACGGAGATGACTTAATCATATTTTTGCGAATGACCTCTAATTTGCTTGATTTTTTTAGTGAGGCAGCAGCCAGGAACTTTAAGTTTTGACAATAACGACAATCAACTAACGTATCTTTTTACAAGTGTTTGTTCTTACAGGTGACATGTTGCTTATTCATATTGCATATCATTAGCAGCATTATTTTATAATGGGCAATGGAAGAGTTGCGTATTTCTGGTTTCGGCACATCAATTCCACTTCGTTTGAGTTTTATGAAATAAGAAAAGAAAAAGAAGTGGGTGTAAGACATTTTAATACTACATGATTTTAAAATATCCCAAAATGAAATATTTTAGGCACATTAGATGTCGGTCCCATAAAATTAATGCTTGTTCCGTTCCAATGAGTTCGAATAATTTATTTGCGTTCGGATGGTGATTGTAGTTTACAATTTTTTACAATTGGGTGTTGGCAAAAATGTGGCTCATCGATCATTTTTATTTATTTAATGGAAAATTGAGTTTAATTTGGCGTGTCACAAGCGACAAGCCTAATATAACGCTTGCGTGTGTGTATTAACACGTAGAAAACAAATATTTGTCATGAAACATACTAAATGCTTGCCTGAACTATATTTGGTGTGTTGTACTGATTTAATAAGCTGTATTCGTGTTCGCCCAAAGTTTGCGACAAGTCCCAAATCGCTTTCTCCATTTATCATATACAATTTTGCGTGCGCGTGAGGCAGGTGTACGTATATACATACATACATACAGATACATAATAGATCAATAGTATATGTAATATGTATCATGCGTTAGAATTATATATATACGAACATGATTATTAAGAATATGTGCTAACTAATTGTATACCATCATGAGATAAACTTAAATATAAGGTTTAAAAAATCAATTTCAAAACCAACTATAATAATTTTTTTTTTAACATTTATAATCTCTGCTATAACAAACAAAACTGCACATTACTAACTTGGCATGATTTCTGAAAATTGTAATACATAACACATTGTATTGCAAATCGTGGTAAATATTAATTTTTTATTGATAAGGTGAAGAAGGTGAATTGTTGTTACTTCGAATTCGGGTGATACATTATATAACAGTCGGTGGTTTTAATTGTTTAAAAATTTGTACTTCCACTGTTTTAAGCTATTGGTAGTTGCATAGTCGGTGTGGCACTGTATGGTGTAACAGGACGTGATCCAGCTACGGATTGAGTGTTCAGTGACGCCATTGTACCCATCTGAAATTAAGTGTATTAAAAACTAAAATAGTTGAAAGATTTGAAAATGTTTTGTAAGTGTACCCTCAAATGCGCGAAATCTTCCAACTTGGTCAAGTCACATAATTCCAAAAATAAAGAATACACCGATGCCCATCCGATAGCGTTGAAAATGGTGAATAAAATCCAGAGTAAGCACATTGCTATATTGTACGTGAATATCATGTCATTCACAACCGCAGTGAAAATAAATCCAAAAAATCTCCACACACCAAAGACCATCATGCATACAAGCCATGGGGTCATTTGATGTTCGTATTCCTATATAAATTAATCATAGAATTACATTTCATATAACGCCCTCATATAACGCCATGAATCTTGAATAACCGTACATTTCTTAATGCTTGAATCAATTGAAGAGTTGTGATGAACAAAGCAACACCTCCAATTGTTGAAAACACAGCAATCGTGATTAACGAATTGCGAACTAAAATTAAAAAAAAACATAATTGTACAAATATTTTCGATAAGACTATGTATAATAATAATTCTTGTTATTACCGTGTTTGTTGCCCACGTACACAAAGTCAAATGATATCAAATAATAACCGTAGTGAACACTGCCGGGCGCAGCTTCACTTAAACAATATATGTCGAAACAAGAAGTTATAACTGTGAATAAGCTAATGAACTGAAATAAAAATTTAAAAAAGCTCGTTTTATGTGTATCAATCGATATCTGCGATTTTTTAAGAGTTACTTACAATCGAGTAGAAAGCAGTATAAAGAGAGAGGCGTTGAACATCAAATCCTAAACAGGAGGCAAGCAAGGGACGTTTATACCATGGCGTTACAAGCGATTTGACCGATCTGGAGGATCTTAAACCGGTTCCATGCGATCTGGCCGTCGTATGGGATCTCGAAGCGGTTTGAGAGTGAGAATAAACTGATGCAGTGCCCACGCTGGGCGCTCTTTTTGCCCCCATCATTTTTGTATCACTTATATTACGCTAAATTAGACGTTATCACAAAAAAGTTTACGAAAATATTTTTCCACTAACGACTAGGATTGAAATTTTTAGTTTTCGCGAATCTCCATGTTGTAATTCAGGGTATTATTCCGAACTTTGTGGTTTATTCGTCCGTTTGTTGGGATAAATCAGGTTGGAGTTTTTTCCACAACAAAAAGTGCTTTTGACAACTTGAATATTTGGGACATGTCAAGTGGAAATCAACGAAGCGTGTCGCAAAGAGTGGAGCACCACAAGAAGAGGTAATTTACGTGTGTATAAAGTCCTACATAACTCGGTTTTAGAGAGGTAGAGAAGAGATATAATAGAAATATAATACAATGCATAATTTTTATCCCTTCCCTTCACTCCCAGGTTACAATAAGGTGAAACGACAAATGTTTTAAATTTATTTTACATTATATGTAATTGAAGAACTGTCCCACCCATTTTTTTAGCATACCTTCCTGGATTGCTATAATAATTAATAATCTTGCTTTAGTAGAAATAACACCGAAACTTCCAAGTTTTAACTAAAATAAGGGAATAAATTTTCAGATGATTTTTGCACACTATATAATGTAATCAGAAAGTAGCACGTTCTTGGTAGAGAGAGTAGTGCTAGTAGTGCAAGCTTATTTTTTGCTGTCGACTACTTTTAATGAAACTCATAGTCAAGGTAAGTTGTTATTGTTATTATGAGGGGAAGAGGTGCATACATAGCTACACAATATGTACGCGTGCATGGGTCCCTCACTTTTTAGACCATGAAAATATGTAGTAGTATTCTATAATACACGCGTTGTTGATTGATTTCCTGCGTTCGTTATATAACAACGCAACGACTACAACTACTACAAACAACGTGGCAATTGGTAAATGCTTATTTCAATTCACTTGTTAAATCGATTTTGTGACATGCCGATGACTTAAGATTCTTATAGGCAAAATCAATATTGAAACACTGCTCTAAATTTATACAGGTGCAACATCTTTGTGGTAAGTAAGAAATACGAAATTATGAACTGTTTGCATGAGGATGGAGATAATTATTAAATTAATTCATTTAAATTGAAGGATGAGAAAATCCTCTAAAAGTTCTGGATTATTAAATAGAAAAAATGCGAATGAACGTGTTGAGAAATATGCAGGGAAAAAGTTAATTTCGTACAAGTTTGTGTTATACAAGATGTACAATTGGTTAATGACTATGGCTTTGATAAACCGCAGTTTCAATTCAAACCCTAAACTGTAAATAATTTAATCGTCAATTAATGCTTTTATAATTTAATACTCTGTTTATTTGAACATTCATTTCTACAGCGCATTACGACATATTATATTTAAGTTTTCATAATATATAATGAAATATAATCACACATCACACATGCAGACTTGTTGATATCCCATTTTAAGTCAAATTTGAAAGAGTATATTAATACACAATAATTTACAACAAATTTGTTATAATGAAGCCTGAAATGTTTGCTTAATGTCAATGGAATAGTTTTTCTTAAATATATACCTGAGTTTCATACATGCAAAATGACATGATAGATAAGTCAGCAACATATACTGACAGATTTCGTGACAAACAACAACTGCACCACGAATTCGACCATTTGGGTTGTGACTATATACCACCTGACTTATTTAAACGTTGCATCGGTCCTCTTCGGGCAAGATAATTTCAGAACAGACGAGTTTTAGGAATACTTATATTTTCCCACACATGGAAAGCAGAATTTGTTATAAATACCCTATCAAACTAAGATCATAAATATAAGGAAATATCATAGCGTTAAAGTGTGTTGTATATAATTACAATCTGATGTAAAGTGTAGAACCAAAAATACACTATAATTGCATAACAAGCAAATACAAATAACTATATAATGACTGACTTAAACCAACAGATCTCTCATGATACTGATTACATCACAATTTTATCCACCAAAAGTGAGTGATTGATTATCGTTAGTTATGACTTTTTTGATTCAAGATAGAATAAATAGATCTCATTATTTTCACGCAAGGAAATATAATATATAGATTATGTAAATATTGGAATCATGTCGTTTGATGAAGATATATAATGATGCAAGTATTCCGTGATTGGCCACTGAAAATCTCAAAAATTTGGATTGATTTGATCCTTGTAATCATTGTACAGTCAAGATAAAAAGTATATATTATGTTAACTATAATTATATCCCTTCGTCGGATTTACCCATAATGATATTTTCCAAACTGACATAGGTTCCGGCTATGCATCCAATCGAACCGAATAATATTAGGATAAAGTCCTTCCACAATGACCAGTGGTATTTCCCATAACCAGAACTCCAGTTTGTCAAAATGTTAATTATAGGAGGGAAAATTAAGGCTAGTGTAGAACTGCTGACAGCCTGTAAAACAATGCAACAGAGTATCTATTATAACTTCGTTGTTCAGATTTACATTAGTAAATAAACCAAACTGTTGTTCACTTACCCCCACCAGTGATATAAACAATCCAAGATGTGGGATCATTTCGGCCAACACAACTGACAAAATAGATCATAAATAAATAATTATTAGTCATCAATAATGTAACATGATTGAGTGGAAAATTAGTATATTGTATAAAGAAACTTACACGTGAGGATGACTAGAAGTGTACGGAATGCATATTCCGAGATCAATTGCATCTTCTCGGTAGGAATGCGAGATTTAAGATGCGGCCAAATTATGTCTATTGGAACGTAAAACTGAAGCGCATAAGAAAGAAATATAGATAGCGCCATCATTAATCGAACAGACTCAGCCAATCTGCGTAACAAAATACAACATCCATTTTATAAACAATTGAGCCATTAAAATTCATTCAGACTTACACTTCCCCATCGGTGAGATTTAATGTTATACTGCCCTTTACGGTGTCCCCATATTTCAAATATCCAAAGAATCCAACCGCCGTGTACAGACATCCAACAATGACCATGCTTGTGTTCAAAACGCCAGTCCAACCCCCAAAGTCATGTGGATTTTTCATGCTATTTTCTAGAGGTAACACCTATAACATAATAATATTAGATTATGCATCATTAATTATCCACAAAAATTATTCTGAATGTGTCAACTTACCATACCAATACCTTCGAATGCGTAAATCGCAGTGCCAAAGTACAATGGAAGTTGTTTCCAAGTTGCAAACCCAACATTGATTCCTGGTCTGCTCATGGGAGGAAGAGGGTCGCGAAAAATGTAGTAAAATATAATTGCTAGCCCCACTCCCATAAATATATTTGCAATCATGGAGAATGGTGCCAAGTACTTCAAATTCTTGATATAGTTTAGCAGAATCATGGGCACCAGCAAAAATATCATGTAATCTCTGAATGTCCAGTCCAGTCCCAAAAGAGGATTTAAAACCTATCATCAAAATAAATAATGTTATTTTCAAGCAAGTGGATGTTATTTGCTTATGGAAATATATCTAACCTTGAACAAATTCTCTGCTACAAAAACGAAATAGACACAACAGAATCCCAATTGAGTCACACATAGGAAACAGTTGATCAAAACCCTGAAATTTATAGATTTGAGATTATCTCTTAAATGAAACCTTAAATTTGAGCTGAGAAACGTTACCTTGCATATGGTGCAAATCGTCTTAATGGAGGTGGACCAACCCGAAATGACGTTTCTGCAACTTCTGCAAAACTCAATGCTGGAGTTTGGGTTCTTCGGCACAAATCATGAGCACATGCAACCTGGAAAATATTTATTATGTATCAAAAACATGTTTATTAAAATTAGTAATTGGTAATGCTCACCAATATGTGCATCGTATGAACGCAAATAATGCCGAGAAAAACGGTGCCAAATGTCTGAAAAAGTTTAATGAACATTTACTACATTTTCAATATTTAAATGAACAAATTATTATAAAAGGCTCACCCCAACGGCTAATCCAGCATTTTTAAAAGCGTCCGGCATTGCTGAAATTATAAAAATGATCAGACATCGGTCGGACATTGGCAAGAGTTGCATACAATGACTGTAATCTGCAACTAACCCAATATTCCTGTCCCAATGTTCCCTTTAAGCAAGTGAATCATAGTATCGCAATTTCTAGAATTCGTCCAAAAAACTTGCATTTATATTTTGTTTTTATAAAATACTTAAAAATAAATATAAAGCTTGTTCTTACGAGGTAGGGTGATCAATATCCCTTTCCGACAATGGGTCATACTCGCCAGTGATGGCATACTCCCTACACCCAATAGGTCTCTGTAGTGAGATGCCTCCTGATTTTTGCCCACCTTTGACGTAAGGACCCTCTGTCTCTGAATCTTGAGAAGTACCACTGAATGAAATAGGTTAAAAATTGTTAATAAATAATAACGTGGTTTAATTTTAACACAAAATATAGTGCATATGTACGCACGCTTCATGAGAGGAGCTGTCCGCTTGCAGCAAAAGGGGTTCAGCTTCTTCCTTTCCTCGACTCATCTTAAATCCGTCCGTTTAGTCAGCACCGATAATTTCTATATAAAAGAGACACAATTTTAAGTCAGGTTAAAATGCATAGCTTCCGAAGAACAAGAACCACAAATTTATTTACCCACACTTTTTGCATATACTCGTGGATTTAATCCGCTTTAAAATTTATATGCAAATTCAACTGATAATCTGGCGATTAATAGATTAGTGCGAGGATTCCGATTCAC
>JAQFZJ010000987.1:0-13991 GCA_034695645.1 Folsomia fimetaria
GACTTGGGTAATCGCGACTTGGGTAATCGCGACTTGGGTGATCGCGACTTGGGTAATCGCGACTTGGGTGATCGCGATGTCCCCTTTACGCTTCCGTACGAAGCTAATTCTTGCACAAGAAGAACGGAGAGACAAAGTGGGGTGAATGACCCGACGAAAAAGAGAGAGAAACGCCCACCACGCCAACCCAACGGCCGACATCTTGAGCTGCTCAACGTGCTTGTGCTTGTGCCAGCATATTAATAAGGAGAAGGAGCAGTAGCCATTCTCCTCAGTTGGATCTCAGCAACTCCCACGCACACAGCCAGGCAAAAATTGCTCTCGGATTTTCTCCATTTTTTCGACACAAGACGACAATTTCGTAGTCAACTCATCCTCCAAGTACTCCAGCTAGGTCAGGTAAGTCAAGGAACATCAATTTGTTAGGTTAGGTCGAAAAGGAGTGGTCGAAAGGGGGGTTAAATTAGATGGAAAAGCTGTTTATTTCTCGTGTCGCTTATACCTCCCATGACCTCCATGACCTTTATTAATGAACGCATTCTTTTCTGTTTTCAGCCTAGACTGTTTTACCTGCCGTTTTCCTGTTTTAAGTCAACCTTTTCATCCCAACCAGAAAAATGGGTTCAGTCTGTCCCTGCATGAAGAAGACTCAGGACGACGCTGCTGCGACCGAAGAATCTGCTCCAAGGACCTCCTCCGAGATGCCGTGTCCCAAATGTGGAGGAAACCACAGTGATGGAAGCTCCTGCCCCAATGAGGATGCTCCGCCGGATAATTAATCAAACTGAATGAATATCTACAAATCAAACATCGTCCGATCACGACTGTCTTTCCAAAATTGTAAGCGCATGTCATATATTATACTTGAAAAAGGCTGATCTGATTTAGTGTTGTGTTTAACTAATTTTGTGTACTTTTTTTTCTAGAAACAATTCGTCTGAGAACCGGCCTATCGGGAAAAAATTTCAATTCAATGCTTCTTCGCATATCTTGTTACTTTCATAGCGATATAGCTATATTTTATTAATTATTAATTGCCCAAATTCGAATGTAAGAAACTTTAGGATGTTGTAACATCTAGAGCTGATTGTAAGTTGCCGTCATTATAGCGAATAAAGCAACTATGTTATATTAAACGAAAACAGTAAAGAGGATGTCCAAACTCATTGATTTATCTTTGCTTTTTACTATATTTCATGAACTAATGCGATCTCAAAATTTTAATTAGTAAGTTAGTTAAGTAACGCAAGGAATTAAAGGAAACACCATATCACATAAGAACCTTTTGCTTGCATTTATCATTTTACAAGGGATGATGTGACCCCTCTTCTCGCATATTTTTGTTTGATGAGGGCCCCCCGATAAGTTACGTACGAACAAAACAGAATCGTGAGTTTCTTTCGTGATCATTCAATTCACAATTTCAAATATTACTAAAATTCTCTTTTTGTCCTAGAATTGTAACTAAATAAAAAATAATTGTAAGCAACTAATTTTTCAGTTACTTAATATTAATTAGCACTTCATATTTTAGCCAGGTCACAAAATGGCAATAAATGTTGAATAATCATATTTTTCGTTAATTTTCATCCATTCTTCTACAAGAAAAGAGATAAATAAGAGTCAATGACCAGACAACCGAAAGAAATACGCCCACCAAAACGCAAGCCAACGGCCAACATCAGCAGAGTGAGCAATAAGTAAGTAGGGAAGTAAAGCAGAAGACAAGAGCAGCGAAGTTTTGAATCTTGGCATGCAGACTGAACTGACGAACTGACCCTGTCCGGTAAAAATAGAATATCGGAGACAAAATTTAATAGATGCATTTCTTCTCATATCTCATTACTTTCATAGCGATAGCTAAATTATTAATTGTCAAAATTCGAATGTAAGAAATTTTAGGAGGATGATGTAACATCTTGACCCTGTCATAATTGTAATAAAGCAACTATTTTATGTTAAAATCAACACAGGATGGAAGACCATGTTCGTTCTACATGTACTTATCTAAGTAAACGGGATGAATTCGAATGATGACCGTAATAAGAAGCACTCTAAATATTCAGGCTTCGAGATTTTATGCATTGTGTGACCAATTGTGCTACCTACAAGCGTAAATAATTTAATTTTAGCACATCTGAATTTATTTAAGCCATTGATCATCAAGATCACACTTTTTATGTACTTCAATTAATGCAAGCACGGGAATGCACCATATTTCTAGTTTACAGAGGAAGTTTGTGTTCCAAAAAGTGCGGACTGTGTGGGATAGCGTGCAATGGTTATGAATAGAATATCATAGAGAATGGAGATGGATTACAAGTCCATTCAACTTTCACCCAGTAATCCTCCCCAACTTTCTCTCTAATTCCAATTGAAGCTTTACACTGAACCAGTCACAAACCTGGTTCTGTTCTGGTCCGTCAACCCAGCAGCAGCCTGGGTTGACTCCCTTCCAGTTCAAATAGTTCTTAATAAACTTATCAAATCATCAATAATTCTGCAATTTCGGATTATAGTTACTTACACTACACTGTTCAACATTCTCTAATGTTAGCAACATATTGATAGATTTTATAGCATTTAGTTTCTCAACTGAAAAATTAATTGAATGCATGCAAGATCAAAAAATTTCAAAGCATTTCATATTCCAACCAACCAAGAAAACAGATAAATGTGTGTAAACGGAAGTAATTATAATGGAATATGCTATTGCCGTTCTCAATCAACTTCACTTCTTCCTGTTAAGTGCATTACAGCCACTGTTTCCACTTGGCATGGAAAACATGAGAAAATTGAACTTTTTTTCTACCGTATAAAAGAAAGAAAGAAAGCATACAAAGGGTAAAACGTGCGGATGAGCCATATTCATTGGGTGAGAAATTGCAGATTAGACCAACCACCATCTTCAGTGCAAAAGTGGTGGTTTACACCACAAGAAAAAAATTTCCGAACAATTTCCCTTGCAAAAGTGGAAACGAAAACTGCTTTACGTGTCCTTGCATCCGAATCGTCATGACTTGACTTGTGCCTTCTTCTTCTTCAGATCGCGTTGTGAAAAACAATTCTACTTTCTCCTTACAATCCCTGACTTTCTTTTGTGTGTGGTCCATACATACACATTTCCTCACACTCAAAGAAACATCTTTCCATTTGGGAGCATTTATCAATAGTGTGTGTGTACGGCAATGTCCGAAATTTTAGATATCGACATTACGAATTATCAACTTGTCAATCCTGCTATGTCACAATTCAGTCATTAGGTTAAGATTCCGACTCAATAAAAAAATGTGAATGTCTGAACCACCCACAAATCCATGGCTATGTATGAGTTAGAGAAGGATTGGAGTCGTTGTGGAATAAAAGCAGGATCGACCTAACCTTCACAACTGCTGCTTCTTGCTGTCTGTGTCGTCGTTCTGATTCCTCAATGCCATTCATATTTATGACTAGACCTTATTTTCGATTTGCGAAAACAAAATGCACCTGATTTCCTTCCTATTTTTTTTGGCAAGAATCACTTTCTCCAAGTTGATGTGAGGACACTACAAATAACAATATCAAAGTAGGACGCAAAGATTGTTTCAGCTCAAGACTCAAAAAATTGTCTAGATGTGTTTTTTCCACTTCAAAAACAACTACATTGCGTCAATTGTTCAAAGTACGTACGTTTATTGCACTGTTTAGAATTCTGTCCATTCCTAAAAAAATATTGGACCCATCCAGCTCTCCCAATATGTTACATTTCTTGGTGGCCTGATTAATATTTGTCATGTTGCTTTAAATACTGATAATGTGTGTGTGCATGAAATTTCAAATGAACCTGATAATTCAATAAACCCTTGTTTCAAGATGTTTGAACGTGGATTTTATAAATCGTGGCTGATTAATGACACAATTAATGAAATAAATAATCTCAGAATTCACTTAACTTGTTGTACTGTGTGGACAGATTAGATTTATAAGCTCTTTTACCATTTTTCCATTTAAATAAAAAATAAACGAGAGTTTTTTGTGATGTACTCTCGTTGATAGAAAAGCCATCATGAGACGACGGACACGGACGGACAGTCCAAAACAGGTCAGATAAAGTTTGTCATGAATGTTGCTCTAATAAAATGACAAAAGAAGGGAAATGTCCGTTCCGTTGATGGTGTCCCGTAAAACTTTATTTTACCCTTTACCATCTTCGTCTTCTTTTTGGTCCACCATGAATGGACATTTTTGAGTTGAGCTAGCTAATCCTCAACCCTCCACTTGACTCACACACCTTTGTCTCGTTCCCACGCAATTCTCCACTTGAGTGAGAAATCTTCCTCTGCCTTGCTTTCTTCCTTCCTTGCCGGTGTGACTTTCTGGGAGAAAGCGGCGGAGAAAGCACGTAGGGTCCATTACTTACAAAGCGTTGTCTCACACTCGCATCACTTGCTCCAATCCAAATGGTCTTTTCAATGAAATCTTCTCAAGAGGTTCACCTCACTCACCATCCATTCCACCCATCCTCACTCTCAAGACTACTCGTATCACGGAATTGATACGAATCTGAATCAAGAAGAAGAAGAGGAAAAGATTTTACACATTGACGGTCACCGATGGATGATACGACTCACTGCATTTTCCTATTTCTGATTCTGGCAATTAGTTCCACTCCTTCCTTCCGTACAATCAAATTCGGAAGATTCGTTTACGCACTATTCTGATTTCCATGCAAGATCTATCTTTTTTCTATGTAGTTATTGTGATGAATAATAATCGTAATATTATTATCCAGGTTGGATATGTGTGTTTGTGTGTAACCTATCAGAGATGTTTTCAATATAAAAAAAGTAGTAGCGTCAAGGGGATTTGGCTAATCAAGAGTGCATTGAAAGGAAAAACCAGTCCCGAGGGTATTCCTGCTTACTTTCTTCGTTCGATGCACAACTTTTGGCGACAATCCGAACCAATCCACTTGGACACTCATGTATCCAACAAACATCTGCTTTTTCAATCTGTTTCAATTCTTCTTCTTCCCCTCCTTTCTCACTCACAGCGACAAAAACTACGAGGAAATCCCCTGTTTCTCACATCTCGATAAATAATCAGCTACCAATTGATACTTTATTATTATGAAACAGTCTCATCCCAATACAAAAGTATCAATTTGAGTTTTTCACTCAATTTCCCAGCTCAGTTTTTTATGATTATGTATTTGGACCTTGAAACGAGGGAATATTTTCAATAAATCAATTATTTTTAGGTTGACGTAATTTACAGTTGTTGATTTGATGGATATAGTGGTGGTGACGATTATCGATGTGTCCACCCTGTGTAAGTAAGTAGTAAATAGTGTACAGTGAAGTCTGTTGCATAAAAGTAACAGAAAAATGAAGAGAAAGAAATTGGACCCCGGTGTGAGAATCTGTTCCGTTCCCATCATACAGATGTGCTTGTGTACTTCTTGATGCCGTAGAAAAGAAAGTGATCACTTTTACAGTGCAGTGGTCAATAGTGGGAGGGTGGTGGACCATTCACTCCGTGTTTCCCAGTAGCAAATCCTTCTTTCTTGCGGTTGTCTATTCATGCCCAGTTCTAGTTAATGGATTTCCTTTGATTTCTATGAATGGACAAAGTGGACCTCATCAAAGCCAGGGATTTTCTTAATCCATTTTCTGATGAGTATCACCCTGCCTCCCCTGAAGTTACATACATACATACAGCACTATACATCAATGAAATGCTTACAGACTGCAGCAACCGCTAATTACTTAAATATCACTAATATTATATATATATATGCCGACCCACCATTCATTTACTTTCTCCTATTTACTTAATTTACGGATATATAGTTGTCACAAATAATCAAAAACTATTTTACGTTCTGCTGAAAATTCAAAATATTTTTAGATATTATTTACCAGTAAATGTTTCGTATATATATATATTATTTTTCGAGCAGTCGTTGTTTGAATTGAATGTTGAGGTGAGGTTAGGAGGGGATGAGATGAGATGAAAGCAAAAAAGTTTCAATTTCATCCAAATCAAGCCCCTCTCGTCCCTTCTCTTTCATCTTTTATTGAGGTAATAGCGAAAAAAGTAGCAATTCTGTAAATTTCAATAGGAAATAAAAATAGGGAAGAAAAATGTTATTACGTCAATACTATGAGATGTTAAAGTTCCCTTTTGCTCTGTATGTGATCATATCTGTTCCACAGCCACCAACCAAGAAGTCTAAACTAAAAAGCCAACAACTACATTTTGATAAATTGAAGTTCTCTTTTGCATTGTAATTTTTGTATTTCTAAGCCATAAAAGAACTCAATTTAATAATGGAGAAAGTATTTGGATGTCATGATCAAACTAATCTGCCACTTACAGCCATAGCCTGCAAAAATCTCTCACAAATAGAAAAAAGGGCGATTGCAATAATGGGAAATAGATTAAGTTTAAATTTAAGCTGAATCGGTTTTGTTGAGAGAAAGCTGGTTGGTTTGTAATGATGAGGAACCACATTTGAACTCGGCTACGTATTTTGATAAGGTTCATTTATTGTTTATGCTGAAAAAGTTTGCACGAAATTCGAAATTCACAACAAAACTTTCACCCGTAGTGCGCTGTGCGCTGTAGTTTTGACCATTACTAAAACATGTCATCTAGTTGTTTTTGCAAGGTATAGGTTTACTAATTCATTCTGTCCGTCAGACTTAGTTTTATGTGTTAAAGAACCTTCCTTGTTGTGTTAAACTTTTACAGCTCATAATCTGGAAACTTGGTTATGTGATGATAAATTTATAATTAATATTTTAAAATGAACTTGCAGGTTTAAGTTAGCTAATGAATTTGTTTTTTGTGTGAAGACAAATAAGAACCCTGTCTTTATGAGAAGTAAAAGTGAAAAGAAAAGGTTTTGCAAACATAGAAATAATCAATTTAAGTGATTGTCCACCTATATTTACAACTTTTATTAATCCATTTTTACATTACTTTAATAATGAGATGCAAACCGTAAGTCCACTGTGGAGAACATTTTATAAAAAGAGAAAGCAGTCCTTATCCCGTCATGTCTTATCATTTTTGAAATTCCGTGTATTGACCACAAAAGAAGAGAAAGGTGACTTTACAACGGCCTAATCAAAATTATGAAGTATGTATTAACTGCTGAATGAATGAAACAAGATGAGCAGATCCCTACCACTCCATGCATACTCTATTTATATGCATGAAATGCAAATGCTTCTAATTTTGTTTTAGTGTTTCATCTTCTTCTCACCAACTTTCCCTTTGAATTAAACAGACTCCATTCGACCAACTTTTTGGCCACTAACGCCAACGTTTTCCATATTTTTCTGTTAACCCTCTCTTCCAACAACACGTCCTCAGACAACCTCATCTTTGGCCCCAACACGGTAGATGCTATAACATCTTATATTTTTTTAAACTATGATTATAAAGTCATATCAATTCACATACTCAAGTTGCACACATATTGTTCGTAAATTAACAGCATAGTAAAATTGGTTTGTATCATGGAAATTGACAATTCAAACAAAAAATCCTCCCCTTTGCCCATAATAATAATAATAATAATGGCGTGCATATGCAGACGCAATTATGCATCACAAATTCGCTATATGTATGTACATTAAGCAGACCTTTTATATTGTATCTATTGCACAAAACTGTCATTCTGTACAATTTCCCACAATCTCCAAGTGTGTGTCTTCCTATACATAATCCACTAAAAAATGAAGTCTCTCTCTTGAAAAGAGGATTGACTTGAAGATGATGGTAAAAGGTGAGGTGTTTGGTTTGGCTGGTGGTTGACTGACTGCTGAGAAGGGAAGTGCTTAAGAAAGAGGACAAGAGCACAAAAGGCAGTATATATGTACGTATACACACGGGAGAAAGCGATAAGTTCAACTTCCGTCTGCCCTTTGAGACTCAAACACTGAAAAGACAGAGACACAAAGGAGTCACCACTCAATGGCTCACTTTCCCACCACCACATACCAAAAGGATCGGGATCATCAGTCAATCCTACAACTCAATCCCATTTCTGATGGAGAATCTTCTCTCCAATCCACCACCACCCACATATTCACCCACCCACTCAAAGAAAATGAACCATGCACCATGTCATTATTTAGGATTCATATAAATATACATATGCTCAAAAAATTGACCAAATTTCAACAATTATTGTAAAGCAATTCAACAATCCCACACATTAAATAATAATGATACATTACAGGGCACACGAGTTTATTTGTGTTTCAAATAGTGTAGATTAATAAGGGGGGGATTCTGTTATGGAATGTGAAAGCAGACTTGGTGGTGGTAGTGGTGGTTGTGCATCTGGCTGCAATTCTTGCCGTGGTGTCTTGGGAATCTGAGAAGGTGAAAGTGGAAGGTGGTGTGTGTGCTGGAGGGAGGGAGACCAGCTGCGTTGTTGTGTGTGAGAGGCCAAGTGCCTTTTTGAAATGTGAGATGGAGAAATCCCCAGGAGTCTGCTGGCTGTTGGGAAATATGTTAAAAATCATAAATTAAGCTCCACTACATGATACCAACCAACCGAACAACAACAATGTATTCTCACTTTCTTCCAGATTTACTCTTTTTACAGATTTGCACTAAACTATATTTATTTAGCTGTATACAACCAATGTTTTTCGATAAACGCAGGATGAATTTCTTGCAAAATTTTTAAGAAGGCAGAAGCTGTTCATCTACTTATAGGTATTTATACTGGAGAAGTATGTGTTGCATTTAATAATAATCACAAACTGGATTTCTTTGTGCTGCATAATGATGTTTCATCAAATAGATTGGTTGTGTTGGTTTACTTCCCTTCTAGCTTTCTTTATTTTTCTCCTTTTTATCCATCACAATGCATATATGCACTATGGCAAACTTATATCGCAAATGAGTTGTTGAGGATAAAGGTGATTTAATTCATGCAAGAGTTGATGATAGAGTCATCATCCTCAATAATGCACTTACCCCAAATATCGAGCGTTGTTCATTCTATCTCGAAACCCAAGGTTTGGTAATTAAGTTGGTACAAGGCAATTTTGGCTTTTCCTTTATTTATTGTAGTTTGATGAATCTCTAAAAGTAACGAGTTGGTGCTTTCTTATATAGTTGATGAGAAGACAAGCTCAGCAGGGATATTGGAAGACTTTTGATTCTTTGAGGAGACGAAGAGGACGAGGACAACGACAACAATGGTGCTCCTTTCTCCTCAACTCCTCAGTCAATAATCGCCAAGTCCGTCTCTCTGTGTCTTTATACTTTCTTCAAACAGTTTGTAGCAATAACGGTTTGTAAAATGGGCTCCAGTCAACCCTCTAGTGCAAATAAAGCATTATAAACTAGGAAACTTGGCATTTTCTTTCGTGATACAGTGAGCAAGTCAATCAATAAATCAAAGAGAAACGGAGGAGGTAGGAAACAAAGTGTGGGACAATGGATGGACCATAAAAGTTTCCCGGCCTCGAAATATCTCTCTGTGGAGAAGATCACGGACAAAGACCATCACCAAGGACATTAGATGGCTTAGGGCTTAGTGAAATGGTCACCTGAAGACTCATGCATCATACAAACTCCTTCCTCATATCATATGATCAACACGTTCACACTCACTTTGTCCATTCTTTTGCCCGCTTAGCTTACACTTTTACCCCTCCACCCACAACGTCCAACGTCCTTTTATTCAACATAAACACTATAGGCAGTTTTTAAAGTATTGTCTTCTACAAGATTTGCTGCATTTTAGCCTAAAAATAGTTATTAAGTTGGACAAAGAATCACTTTCAAAATAAGTTTTTTAACAGGATTACCTAAATGTATTTCGAGATTATTCAAATTAAGCCAAATTGTTGATTCTCATCCATCTTATGAAATTAATTTGAGTGTTATCTTAGTTTTAGTGCGTAATTCCAAATTAAAAAGTAATAACGTAATTTTTAAATAAAAGTGGGCATAAGCAGTAAAAATGTTATGAGTAAGAACTTTAACCAAGATCATAAGCGTTTGGACATCGTCCACAACAGGGAGACTCATCCAGACCCCGGAGATCGCTTAGCAAGTGTCCACATTCAGTTTGATTGACTATTTGGTCTGGACAGACTTTTTTCCTGCATGGTTTATTCCTCTCTCGTCTGACACGTTATTATTATCAAACCTATTTTTCTTCTATAACTGCAGATACATGCGATATATGCAGATATATGCGCATGTATAGTGAAAATCCAAGGTGAAACCAAAAATTGTGCAATTTTCTGCGCTAAACTGACGCAACCACAAATTATATAAGGGAATTTCCGTTACAAACTCGTTAGCTGATTGAGTTGCAAAATGCTTTGCTGCGTCAATTTTTTGTAAAAATGTTTGAACAAGAATCCAACGAGGCGAGTTGAACTAAACCAATTGTACATAATTAACCGTAAATGTAAATGTGATGCTTTTAGTTGCATAAGAAAATGGTAATTCTGTAAATTCACATCAATTCCAGGTTTATTTAGTTCACAATAATTAGTTGTTTGGAATTTTAGAGTGTGCAACAGCATTCGCTATATAAATGCGAATGAAAGTTGGTAACCCGCTTTCCCCATTCAATTAAATCGATTCTCTGTAATGTCATAATTTATTACTGTGATGAACTGTGCTCTTGTCACTCAAATGTTTGCAGGTTATTAATAATTTTAAACTTGAGAGGCCGGACAGCATATATAAATACATACATACGACCAATAGCGTAAACGTGAATAAGAGATGTGTGTGTTATTTATTTTTACAGGACTCAATTGCAGTCGCGTAATAATGGTGGTCCGTACACTTGTTTCCCAAACTGGTCGACTTTAATAGCTTAATAATAGCAATTATTTGGAGAGTTTGACAGGTGGTGAAGAAAATTCCAAAATTCCAATGAATCCAATTAATGTTGGGTACGTATGATTGGTCTATACATATACCTATATGCAAAAGCACGTAGAATATTCAACCTGTATGAATTTCAACGCTTGAATCTGTGATGTTTATTGTCAAATGTTCTGCATTTTCATAGGCATACATTTTTTTGCTTAATTACAAAATATTCACAATATCATATTCATCTCACTGTTGCAAATTATACTATGTATTAAATTTATTGACTACGAAAATTGCAAACTACAAAATAATGAAATAATAAATTGACAACGAGACAGTTCTTCCCACCCCTAAAATCATCATTGGTAGTTTTCTTCCATGTGTCACTCGAGTGTCGTGTCCCATTTTTCTGGTGAAATAAACAAAAGGCTATATAAGCACATGTATAATTCCTTGTTTTCCTTTTGAATATCTATAAAGTTGCGTTGTATTTGATTTATAAAGCTCACGCATGCATTACGAATGACGAAGAAAGCATGTAAAATGTAAGCTCAATTAGAACCAGCCGTCATTTAACATGGGATTGTGGCAAGAAGATAAATGCATTCGAAAGTAAATTAGGAAAGGGTTCGTGCCAGATTTGGGTGCGCCGGAGAGAGAGAGAGAGAGAGAGACCAACATGTCAACAGATTTGTCCATATGTCGCCTTCTGAACACATGAAAGAGTTGTAATGCGGAAATCGTGACAAAATCCAGAGTAGAAATTTCCCCACTTTTCATTCCATTTGGAAATCTGGAGTATAGTACGAAAGAACTGCATACGCAACTTGCATTGTCCGTTCTCAGATACAGAAGAATATATACGTGCATGGTCACTAAACACACTGTTTTATTTTTAGGGCTGTGTAAAATATTGCATAGTTTACAAGGAGAAATGAAATAAACGCCTTTTCTGTTTGTGTTAAATTCATGATATTTAACAACGATGATAATGATCCAGTTGAAGGATTGATGACGTGGTGACGAAATGAGGGGCATTGTTTCAATGGTGGTGTGGTTTGGCTTGTTGGTTGGAAGAAGAATATAAGGGACAGGAAGTGGTTAAGGGTACGGGCACCACCACCACCACTATTCGACTACTCCTACCACCATACCACCACTGATTGTGATATTGTATCCTAAAGAAATGAGGGCTTTTATCCAGATTCGGATGAGACTGCCCCCAAGACGCCAGTTTACATTTCAACACGGAGCGCATTCCCCGTCAGATTTCCCCCATTTTTAGCCAAGTTTAGAAACTTTAAAAGGCTTTTCGCTCTCTATATCAGCGAATAAAGAAACGTTGGACAACACGAAGTCGTCGTCGTCAGCAGTCTAACAAACGAAGCCCTTTCATCCACTTCCTCTCTCCTCGTCGTCTTGCTTCATAAAAACAAATTTGTCTGGGCATTTATTTACCCAATTCAGTATTGACCAACTTTTCAACTTTGACCCGACTCCCAATTTAATTCCGTACAGGACAGAAGAGACAGCAACACACACACACATCCACATTGCAAGTTAGTAGTAGTTGTGTTGTGAGTGAGTTGACGGACCAACAAAGGTAAGTGGCGGTGGTGGTTGTATGTAGTCCAGAGAATATCGTTTCAACTTTCTACTTCTGACGTCCGTTTACTTTTGATTTCTCCTTGCCTGGCTTTGGCATGAGGAGATGCTTTGTTCAAGTCCGCCTCAGGTACCATTCCCACTCCTTGTGCACAATTACCTACCAACAAATAGCAAAGTACAAATATTAAGAGGAAAGAGAGAGAGAGAGAGAGTTCTTATCCTCCCATATTTGTGTCCTTTAAGTGAAATTAGAACAAGTAGCATTAATTTATTTGCTATATGTATGTCCATATCTCCCACTGACTGTGTTGTACTAGAATATAAAGGACACATCCTTCAGACCATCCAGTACCCTACTTTTTAATTAATGTTTGAGTTATATTTGCACAATTTTAATAAAGATGACTCTTCCTGGGGCAAGATAATATTTAATGCTTTACTATTATTGGTCCACTGCCTCACAACACTGGATGGATATCCATATGGCCAAGAAGATGTATTATCACATATTTGTTGTCTATATTTAAGTTGAACTTTCTCCTCATCCTAGTGACAAACAATGTGAGTGAACAGTATTAGCACTGTCACTCATCAACAGAAGAAAGTTACTTCCCTTAATGAGCTAAATAATGTCCACGAGTGAGTTGTGTGACATGGGAAGAAATCCCCAGACAGCAAAAGAATCCACGCATTCATGTCATGGCTCTGTGCAACCATTTGGTCATCACACCGTGTTCAAGGAGTCATAAAAATAAGTGAAGAGTCGCAGCTTCACCATTTGTTATGTCAAACGTCATCCAACTTCAGATTTACGACTATTTTATGCCCACGAGCTCACCACACTGCACACACAACACCTTGAGTGAGTGAGCTATTCTGTTTCTATTACAACTAACTTTCCCTCACCCTTCCATCCAATATAATATCTCACAAATTGAATTGCTATTTCAAAAAGTGCATGCTGCTTATGTTGCATTGCAGGCAGGCCATACGGAAAAATTATGAACGAAGAATATTAATATTTGCTTTCTGAGAATTTGAAGAAAGAAAATTGAATGGCTTATTTATTTAAAGCAATCCATTGATAACTCTTTCTTACTACACAGTCACTTTTGGTATACACACACCAATTTAGTTTATTACACTTTCTTTCAAACGTCTAAGAAATTGAGATGACACGACAAGTTGCTTTAATTTGAAATGTAAACTATTTACAGTAAATATATCTCATGTATATTAAGAATGAGAAATGGATGGTAGGACATGCATGGCTGGTGAGTAATTACGAGAGGCGAACATGAATTCACGGTTTCTTCTCCATGAATTATTGAGTGCAACATTTAAAAGCAATTAGACCAAACTCTTTGCCTTTTGCCTTGTGTATGTATAGTAGCAGCAATATATTAGTTCTTGTTGGTTATATATAGGATAATAGTGCATTGTGTATACCATATATGTTGTATAAAGAAAGCCATTGGAGACGATGACTCATCAGGACCGGGTAAACCTACCCGTGTTGTAGGGGTGTTACC